>JAKUCV010007782.1:237894-263153 GCA_028386065.3 Turnera subulata | reverse complement strand
TTTTTCTTTTCTCTCCTTTTCTTTCTTTTTCTCTCTTTTTTTTTTTCTTCTCCTCTCTTCACCCGGCTCTTCTCCTTATAAACTGAAAAAAAAATACTATTGATCATGTGAGTATCAATAATACGATTCGTCCGTATTACGGGCGAATCCGATCCGGACCAGAAAATAACATATACCTCCTTAGTTATTTTCCGGTGTGATTTTCTGAGAAATTCCGAAACCCGAAAAATACCAACTTAGTTCCGAAAAATTCACGTGAAAATCACGAGCGCGGGAAAACACTCGGATTCGAAAAACGACTCCCGATTTACCTTGAATTAATTACCCAAGATTAATTCAACAGTAAATCACAGTAAATAGACTTTTACAGTCCGGTAAAAATCCAAAATTTTTACCCGGGCTGTTACAGCATTATCTATCAAACTCAGAGGTTACAATGTGATCAATACACTTAAGAGAATCTTCCGCCCAGACACAAGTGTTGGGTGAACGAGCTCCTTCGTGCGCTAAAAGATGAGCTGCTCTATTGGCAGAGCGTCTAACAAGCTTAAAAGAAATAACATCAAAATACTAAAAAAGAGAGACAAAGTCTTGAATTATAAGCCCTGCTTGGTTTTGTGGGAAGGAGTTATTGCGGATAGCATTGACAAGCACAAGACAATCCGTCTCCTAAAGAATAGAACGGAAACCACGCTGTCGAGCTTGTTGGAGTCGCCTCAATGCTGTCATGGCCTCCCCAGCTAAAGGATCAAATATACCAGGTATATTCGCAAAACCACAAAGCTTTATCAACCCCTCAGAATTTCGAAACACAGCACCAAGACCCAAGCCTTGAGGGTTGCAAGCAGCGTCAGTGTTCAACTTAAGGATGCCTATGGGAGGTGGATGCCATCGTGGTTGAGCATGGCGTGTAGAAGGCAGTGGATGAGCAGGGGTGCTCGTGTTCTCCCGTCTGTAGTTTTGGAAGCAAATAGTGGCACTTTGTACAGTACCTTCAGCAGAATCCAAGGTGGCATTGAAGACGACATTATTTCTTGCTTTCCAGATTGCCCAAAGGTTCGTCACTGCTAAGCTAAAAGTTGGCTCATATAGCTGGAGTTTCAAATCAGATAACCATGTGCGTGGACTAGTAGCAGTAGAAGCAGGCAATAGGATATTCGAAGATTGCCATACCTGAGAAGACCATGGACACTCCTTGAATAAATGGATACTAGTCTCTGCAGTAGTAGAGCACAGCGGGCAAGTAACCGGTATATGTATGTTCCGATGAATCAAATTCTCCCGGGTAGCTTGGGCATCGTGACTGAGCCGCCAGAGGAAGAGGCGAACCTTATGGGGGAGCATCAAAGACCATATCCAACGCCACTAGCTAGCTAAACTATCAGGGGGATTAGGGGGAGCAGCATCACGCGCAGTCATAAGAAAATGGTAGCCACTATGGACCGTGTATACTCCTTCCTTAGTATATTGCCACGAGATGGTATCGGTTGGGAGTCGATAACTAAGTGGGAGTTGACAGATGCTAGCCGCCTGTTGTGGATCCACCAACTTTTTAATTCTATCAGTCCTCCAGAAGCGTGTGTCACCATCAATTAACTCACTCACCTTTTCCTTTGCATCCAACACTTCGCCATGACTGAGCACAGGAACAAGCACCCCATCTCCAAACCTCCTGTTGGACCAGACATTAACTAGCTCACCATTTCCTATTATCCATTTAAGCCCACCATATATTGCTTCCCTTGCCTTGACAATACTCCTCCACGTATAATTAGGCCTATACCCCAGCTGTGCATGCATGAAATCACCACGACGATAGTACCTTGCTTTTAAGACTTGAGCTAATAGGGAGTTAGGCATTGTTTGCAAGCGCCAAGCTTGTTTAGCAAGCATAGCTAGGTTGAATTTAGCCAGCTTACGGAAACCCAATCCACCCAGCCTCTTAGACATACACAACTTATCCCACGCTATCCAACATAGACCCTTCCTACCAGTATCATGGCCCCACAAAAACTTACGGATTGCTCGTTCTATCCCATCACAAGTGCTTTGGGTAAGAGGAAGCTGCTCATAATATAGGTTGGGATGCTTTGTACCACCGTCTTGATAAAGACCTCCTTGTCTGCACGTGACAACGTGGTTTCCTTCCAGCCACTAAGCTTCTTGCACACTCTATCCTGAATGGAACTGAAGATAGCCTTCTTAGAACGATCCACCGTCGTGGGAAGACCCAGGTACTTCTGAAATCGGTCCACTGCCTTAATTCGTGTCCTCAACTGGACTTGAATTGCAAACTGTTCATCCACATTTCGGCTTAGGGAGAATTCTGATTTCTCAAAGTTGGTGCGTTGGCCTAATGCTTCTTCATATTCCCTGATAATACTGACAATAGCCTCTACTTCTGCAATTGTGGATCTGGTGAACAGTAGGCAATCATCGGCAAAGAATAGATGGCTAATAGATGGGGCTCCACGAGCAACCTGTACACCATAAATCAAACCTCGCCTCTCGGCATCGTAAATCAGAGCAGAAAAAGCCTCAGCACAGAGAAGAAAAAGATATGGCGAAAGTGGATCCCCCTGTCTGAGTCCTCTAGTAGGCTGGAAACTTGCACTAGGGGTGCCATTAATTAAGATAGAGTAAGACACAGAGCTAACACAATTCATAATCAAAGACACCCAACAGTCACAAAAGCCCAACTTCCGCATAACACTCTCAAGAAAGGACCACTCAACTCTATCGTAGGCTTTACTCATGTCCATTTTTAATCCTAACACTCCGCTCCTACCACGTTTCCTTTGACGCATGGAGTGAAAAATTTCAAAAGCCAAAAGTGCATTATCAGTGATTAGACGGCCAGGAACAAAGGCACTTTGGTTTAGACTCACAATGGAGGGAAGGACAACTTTCAGTCTATTAGCTAGGACCTTAGCAATAATTTTATAGAAAACATTGCATAGACTGATCGGACGAAACTGAGAACAAGAGGAGGGGTTTGACACCTTAGGGATACGGGCAATAATTAAAAGAAGCAAAACTACTATTACTATGTAAAAGAGATAAAACTAAACTACTGACATTGTTACCTAGAATGTCCCAAAATTGCTGGTAGAAGAGGGTCGGCATACCGTCAGGACCAGGTGCCTTGGTCGGGTGCATTTGTTTCAGAGCCACTTCAATTTCCTCCCGGGTGAACTCCCGAGTAAGGTCCTCATTCATCAATTCAGTGACTCTACTCTCCAAACAAGAAAGCACTCGCTCTGCCCCAGTACTTCCACTTGAAGAAAAAAGATCCTGAAAGTAATCAATAAGCACAGCCTCTATATCACTACTACAGGACTTCCATTGACCTGAGGATGACAACGATTTGAAGTATATGAAATGGACAATTTCAAAATCAAGTATATATAAAAAGTGAACACACCCAGTAATAAAGGTATGTACTGACAGGCCCTCAAGTTCTCTCTCTCTAAAAACTCATTTCCTCTCAACTCTCTCTAAAAACAAACACCATCCTCTTCTTCAACAAGGATGAGGGCTACCGCCCGGCTCCTCCTGGGTCGGTCGGCAAGCCCTCTTCCTTGTTGTCTTGGCTTTGTCTTCTTAGTTTTTGCATATTATCTACAGATCTGTTATAGATCTGACTTTTTTCTTTTAGATCTGGTCCAGATCTAGTTTTTTGAGATGGGTTTGAAGAGGAGCAGTAGCTGTGGAGGTGCCGGCTTCTGTAGTACAGGCGACAGCGGCTTCGTCTTCCCCGATCTCTGCGCTGACATCTACCCGGACCTGTGGGTTGGAGTCTATGCGCCTTTGTTTTCTCTTTCAGTTTCCGGTTCTACTAATGGGTTGTCGTCCCGGACATGTGGGTCGGCGTTTACTTCTAGGCTCGAGGAGGTTGGAGACGAGTTGCTCGTCTCAGAGCTGTATTCTGTCACTGGACAGAACCTCATTACGGGGCACTGCCCCTCTTCTCTCTTTGTAGCCTTTTTCTCTATTTTCTTAAGAAAAATCTTGTATCTGCTATATCATGTTCTGCATATGTTTCCACCTCCTTTTTATGATCTATAAAATGATTTTCCCCTTGGTCAAAAAAAAAAAGGTATGTACTGTATCCTTTTAAAAAAAAAAACGCTATATACTGTCCTAAAAACCAAAAATTGACATTGATGAGACTCAAACTTCAGTTGCCAAAGAATGTCCCAGCACCACTTAACCCCCAAAACACTTCTTTGATGCATGCCATGCCATCACAGTTTTTTTTTGATACTAACGCCATCACAGTTAATGCTATATATATATATATATAGGGGAACCCCTCCCCTCCCCCCTAAATCCGCCGCCAATATCATTGCTTGTATGTACACTTCACCTCGCTATTTAAATTAAGACATTGACCACAGGCATTTGTAGTAGTCAGTTTGGAAACAGAAAAAGTCAATGGCGGAGTCACCGTTCAAGGCGGATATTTTGAGGGGAAAGGTGGCCTTACTGACCGGAGGAGGCTCAGGGATCGGGTATGAGATATCACTTCAGCTGGGCAAACATGGAGCATCCATTGCTGTCATGGGTCGCCGCAAACAAGTTCTGGACTCTGCTGTAGCAGAGCTCCAATCCCTTGGCATCCCTGTAAGTTTCTGTGTTACTTCATTGTACTCCTCCTCCCCGATCGAGGCTTATTTTGTGCTTGTTAGGTGCATGATATGGGATAAAAATGGGTGTATCATTCATGGATTCCTTGACAAGTTTCGTTTATGGAGATCAGTCTTGGTGTGGTCAAACCGTTTTGTTGGTTTTTATTGTAGGCAATAGGACTACAAGGAGATGTTCGCAAGAAGGAAGATGCAAACAGAGTTGTGGAAGCTACTGTGAAACATTTTGGTAGGCTTGATATTCTTGTGAATGCTGCAGCCGGAAATTTTCTTGTGGCAGCCGAGGATTTAAGCCCCAACGGGTTTAAGACAGGTAGTTTTTATAGCAAAGATTGACTTTTTTCTGCAGATATGATATGACTTTGAAGGGTGGGGCTTTATTTGTTTGTTTTATGCAGTAATGGATATAGATGTCCTTGGCACCTTTACTATGTGTCATGAAGCTCTAAAGTATCTCAAGAAAGGGGGTCAAGGGAAGGACCCTTCTTCTTCTGGTGGATTGATTCTTAACATCAGCGCTACTCTGCATCTTACTGCATCGTGGTATCAAATCCATGTATCTGCTGCCAAGGTCGGTCGGTTGGTTTTAAAATTTTTTGGAAATTTGTGATTTCAAACTTGCTGAACATCTTCTCAACGTTGTGATCTTGCAGGCTGCAATTGATAGTCTTACAAGAAACTTGGCATTGGAGTGGGGAACCGATTATGACATTCGGGTCAATGGAATTGCACCAGGTTATATTGGGGACACTCCTGGTTTTACTAAACTTGCTCCTGCCGAGATAAGAAGAACAATAGAGAGTATGCCTCTGTTTATACTAGGGGAGAAATGGGATATAGCTATGGCTGCCCTCTATCTAGCATGTGATGCAGGTTAGCATATCATAGATCTTCTGTTGATTATTTCTTGTTTTCTCTTTGTTCATTGCATTTGCTCGCGCAGATGCATTATTGCCCGTAAAAGCTTTAAAACTGCGTTCAATCTTCCCCTCAAATCAAAAGTCTTAACAAAAAATTATGGATTGTCTGCACTCTCTGTACATCAGAAGGAGTTTGTAGACCAGAGAGAATGGCCCATTTTTTTCAAGCTTTCCCATCGTCAATATGTTTCATCCTATAACTAAGATTGTAAATATTCTAAATATTACCACTTTTTTCTCCCTGTCATGGCTTAAAAACTAACTTGGGAACTTGGAACTTGGAACTTAGAAGGAACTTCAGGTGACACTGTTAGTACTGGCTCTTTGTGCCTTGTTATCCTGGTATAGAGAGTGTTCATCAGGTCAGTGGTTCAAACTTCAAAGCAGACCCTTTCGTAGTTTTCGCAGCAGAGCACCTTATTACTTAGTATTACACAAACGCTTTCCAATCTGGAGCTGATAATGGCTCCAATACGAACCTTATATTATTCTTGTATTCCCTTGTCTTCCAAGGGAAAACGTTTCTTTGTTTCTTTTCACCATTGTTTCGATGTCTGATTGATGCCGGATTATTTCACTTGATTCTTGTTTAGTGAATGTGCAAGGATTGCTTCCATTCTACTCTGTTCTCTCTCTGGTACTTGGATCTAATATTCTCTTTTGGTTGGCTAGGAAAATTCGTCAATGGATTGACAATGGTTGTGGATGGAGGGCAATGGCTAACAAAACCTCGTACTTACGCAAAAGATGAGGTAAGGCAAATGTCCCGGGCGGTGGAAAAGAGGTCCAGAGATGCAACGGTTGGGGTTCCAAAGAGCAAGCTATGATTGCCTCTCATCAAATACTACTATACTGCTAAACTTTGTTCCACTTTGGTCACTTACTTGCATTTTCAGAGACAGAAGAACTACTACTGTATTATTCCTTGTATTAACATACAAATGTTGCTATTTACTGAATAAACCATTTATGTCATGACTGAACATTGATGTCTCTGTTCAGACCAATAAGACAGAGAAAAATTCATGTCCGTAAGTAGTTGGTTTTTTAAGGACGAGATTGTTTAGTGTCTGTTCTTCTCTGTTCCGTGCTTAACGAGCAGTAATGTGCTAAATTGCAGATATGAAACCCTCCTCATTTAAGAACCCAAAATCAAAAAGAGAATCTGGCATGCATAAGCAGTTACGTATACGAAATTGCCTCCTCCCTGCATATAGTGATTAGTTTAATCAAATATTTTCTTCCAAATGGAGCCTTTTACAATATAATACTGGACTAGTCTGATATTACTCCTAGTAAAGACAATAGAAGAGTGGGTGAATGGACCCACATGCGGATAAACAACAACGACTAGAACTCTGAAGTTGACAACTAGAAGCCACGATCAACCGCCAACTGCAGCCAGTGGTCAGGACTCACATGATGTGACTCTCTCTTTGTGCATTTCATGAATATTTTTTAGGATTCTCGTGTTAAATGAAAGATATTTAAAATATAAGCATTAGCCCACCAACTGATTATTGTGCATCTACAGTTTCTGTCAGTTTTGGACAGCGTAAAAGGAAAACAATGGAAGACTCACCGTTCAAGGCGGATATAGTGATGGGGAAGGTGGCTTTGGTGACCGGAGGCGGATCAGGGATCGGGTACGAGATATCACTTCAACTTGGGAAACATGGAGCGGCAGTGGCGATCATGGGTCGCCGGAAACATGTTATTGACTCTGCTGTTGCATCCCTCCAGTCCCTTGGCATTCCTGTATTGTCCCCCCCCTCTCTCTCTATATATATATATTTGCAAGAATAGGGAAAAAAATATGTCTTATGCTTCTTTCTTCTGTGGATTTAGTCATTTGCAGATTGTGATTTTGGGTTACAACGTTTCTCATCTGGGTTCTTTGTTATGATTTTGTTTTGTTGTTTGTTAATTGTTTTTTGCAGGCAATAGGGCTTCAGGGGGATGTTCGCAAAAAAGAGGATGCTGCTAGAGTTGTGGAAGCCACGGTTCAGCGCTTTGGGAAGCTTGACATTCTAGTGAATGCTGCTGCTGGCAATTTTCTTGTGGCAGCTGAGGATTTATCCCCTAATGGTTTTCGAACAGGTAGTTTCTTGGCCAGCGTGAATTTTCTGATTAGATGGTTTTTAGTGAATTCAAGTGCTTGAAAACTAAATAATCTCTACTTTAGGGTGACATATAGTTTCTTTTAGTTTGCTTTGAAATGAATTGCAAATGATTGACCATAATGGATACCAAAGTTTAGGATTCCTTTTGCAAAACTGTCTGTTCGGACTTAGTCCATGGAGATCTAAAGTCCCAGACCTGCAAACTGTTACATCCCTTGTTAAACGAATGTTCAGTTCATTAAGGGTCATTGGAGGTAGAGAGTTGATTTTTTATTTTTGTCTGCAGTTATGGACATAGATGCACTTGGCACTTTCACGATGAGTCATGAAGCTCTCAAGTATCTCAAGAAAGGGAGTCCTGGAAAGGAGTCATCTTCTGGTGGACTGATAGTAAATATAAGTGCAAATTTGCATTATACAACTACATGGTATCAAGTCCATGCATCTGCTGCCAAGGTTAGTGCAGTGGATATGGGGTCTTTTGAGTATTTTTAAATATGCAGCTTTTAACCTGACAAATTGTCTTTGCAATGTTATCATTTTATAGGCAGCGATTGATAGCATGACCAGAAACTTGGCATTGGAGTGGGGGACAGATTATGACATTAGAGTCAATGGTGTTGCTCCGGGGCTTGTCGAAGACACTGTTGGTATTGGTGTACTTGAACCGAATGGAACCAGGGACAGACCTGAAGAGCCTCTATACAGATTTGGGGAGAAGCGGGATATAGCTATGGCTGTTCTCTATCTTTCATCTAATGCAGGTACTATCTAAAATTCCTTTTTCTTTTTGCCTAAACGTAATTGACGCATATCTGATGGGAGTACTTTCATTGTATCCCTTTGTACAGACATTCTGCTGAGTAATATAGTTTGTCTTGAAAATTTAATACGAAGTATAATCATTAACGATGAATTGGTGCTAGTGTCATGAAGAACTGGTTCTCAGAACAATTAGTAACTGCCCATTTTCTAACTCTAATTAGAAAGTATGGACAATAATAAAATCCGAACCCTTTTAGTGTTTCAGCTGTTAATTCATGACGAGGAGATTTATTTTGGAATTATTGATGAGGTCCATTGCAAGAGTAGAAGCTACAGTAGGTTTGAAGAGCAGAGGAAGAATAGCGTTGCCCTCTCTTAAATAATACGATCTATTTTAGATATTGAAAAGTTTGATACTTTGACTCGAATATTCAGATTATGGATTGGATGATCTTTTCAATTATTCCAAAAATGAGTTGATAATAATGGAATAGTGGTGAATTTGGATGTTGATATTTTTTTCTATAGTGGCTTGTATGCAATCTTAGTTCTTAATAGAACCTCTGAGTGTTGGCTTCTACTGTGACCATGCTTGCTAATTCTGCAAAACGATTGTCTTGGAACATTAATCCCTGAAAAATTATCAGTTTGCAGGAAAATATACATTGTTTGTCTCAGTACTGTTGTTTTAACCAGTCAACAGAGGTATTTGTTTTCTCTGGTATACTATCTACATTGACCCCTATTCAGGATGACCTCAAATCTCCTTCTATTGCAGCAGATATAACATTCTTCTTGAGAGGAAACTACGTTTAAGAATAATTCTGTTGACAAGGCAAGAGTTTTTAACATTCTCTTATAACTCTGTCTGGCGCTTCTAGCAGAGTCCATTCTTAGTATTTTCGTAACAAAAAAGTGTTTTTAATACCTTGCTTTTGAAATGCAAGGACTGTGTTGTATACAGGCGATAGACTTCCTATACTATACTCCCACTTTGTTGTGCGAAATAAATATTTGAGAAGTGTTAACAAGGTCAAATTTTTTAAGATATGCATTCTTAAGATATTAGCGTCTAATGTTTGTTTCGCTCTTGTGCTCGGATTTTCTGTGTTGTATGTCATCCTTGATACTTCAGGAAAATTCCTCAATGGGACAACATTGGTTGTTGATGGAGGCATGTGGCTGAGCAGACCAAGGCATGTCTCCAAGGAAGCAGTGAGGCAATTGTCTCGGGCGGTAGAGAAGAGGTCAAAAGAGGCACCAGTTGGCGTTCCAAAGAGCAAGCTCTAACTAGTATCTCATCTTCCTACAACAGCCAAAATCTTGGGGCTTAAGGACTCAGGCGACCCGAAGCTGCTATGCTTCTGTCTCTCTTCAAATAAAACTGTACGAATTCCAGGCTATGAGGCTGTTGAAGAAAAACTGGAATCTGAGATGCTTTAATGAAGAGCAAGTTGTAATAAAATGAGACCATTGGCAGATACAAAGTTCACCAGTAGTCAGTTTGTGTTTGTGGATTAATTTTCAACTTTTAAGTTACTTAAAGTGAAGGCAAGTCTTGACAGCGTCTATGGAGGCAGTATCACCAGTGGAACTATATTCTGTACTGCTATTACACTCTTCCTGTCACACCTGGGTCTGAAAGTCCCTGGCGAAATGAAACCCTGCGGCTGTTCTTCTTCTATGTCTATAACTTGGGGCTGTTTTCTTGTTTTGTTGGCTTCATCCAAGTCAAAATCGAGTCATGTGAGGAAGTTTTGTGCTACACTGCTATCAAATGTAAAAGTTCATTGCCATGCCCATGGGTAGGCGTCGGTTCCTATAACTCCTATACCCAAGAAAGTAACCCCAAAATAATTGTGATAGACGTGCAATTAGGCAGAAAGATAAGAAATGAAACAAGTAGTGTGACCCTGCAATCTTCATTCTGCAGAATTCTTTGGTGAATTGTCTCAAAGAGGAGTAACGTATTTACAGTCTCCACATGTCTTAAAATTTGTCGGCAGGAGTTACTACAGGCCCCTCGGCAGAGACAACTGAATTGGTCTTCTCGCACCATTTCTTCAGTGAAGGTTCAAGCTACAAAATGGTATCATCATTATCAAACAAGTTTCAATGCATTCAAGCGGTTTTAACAATATTGTCCAGTTATTAGCTATCACAATAACTAAGCCATTTATGATGAACAACCGCAAGTATGTTGACAAAAGGTGTTGCTTCCACCAGCAATCACAGTGAAAATCCCCTAAGAATTTCGAGAATATACTTTCGCTGCAACCCACAATGTCAACAAAGTATGGCACAGTATGATTTCTAGAGCTAGCTTTTGTATGAAAAGAGGAGGGTGTAAACAAAATTGCTAAGGCTTGTTGCCGAGGATAGGAATTGGTTCCATTCACCTTCCAGGTTCAAGCTGTAAAAGGCCAGGATTGGCTTCTGGGCCGTGGCTACCACGGCTTTCAGGTACAACAACAAATTATAGCTTTTGACTTTCTGGTACCCAAGCAAAGATCTGAATTTACGGCTTTGACCAGCCCACTAATTCCTAAGCAAGGAACCGTAAAATCGCAGTAACATTTTTATATGAGCAAAAAAGAAAGTTAACATTTTTATACTTGCAACTAGGCCAGATAAAAAAAATGAATCAAATCGTGAGATCCAGCATCCAATTGGATTCTACATTCCCGCCACTGGAAGAATTATACTGGATTTTGGTCAAAATTACATCAGGGTTTGGCGCAAATCCTTTTGGCAGAGAAATTAGCCTTGTCTGACCATCTTATTAGATGGTTTATGGTTAGATGATGTCTTAATAAAGTTAAAATAGAATCTTAAGGATTGCCACCAAACGTAAACCCAAGTAATGATTGTTACACAAAAAGGACGGTAAAATGAAGGAAATAAATCAAATAATAAATTGTAAAGGTAAAGAAATGAATCCAAAGGAAGTTTCAGAAGATAAAAATGAAAGAAGGACACCTTCAAGAAACCCGCCTTCATTATGAAAAACATCACAGCCACTGGCAACTCAAGCTTCCAATAATAGATTTTTCATTAGGGAAGCAACTTTTTTTCAGGCTAAAAGCACAAAATGGTATCATTTCCTCTCTAGTCTCGACGCGTTCATTGGCAGTTTCAAACTTGTTCCGCTAATATCCATCTTAGTTGGGCCATTACACCAAGCCAAATCCGATGAACATACTCAGAATAGTTTGATAAGAGGCCCACTTCCACCAGCATTTAGCACGAAAAGTCTTACTCAAGCTAATTCGCGGAATAGTTCTTTCACATAACCACAGCTCTGATAAGCAAGGTTTTGAAAACCGGACCGGGCATCGAACCGGCGAAGGTAGTAGATCAATATAACCGGGACTAAACCGGGTTAAAACCGGGGTTCAACCGGAATTTCAGCAGATCGGAGATGTGCTAGAAAGGCGGTTGAACCGGGATAACCGGTCGAACCGGTCCGGTTTTGATAACCTTGCTGATAAGTATGGAATGGTACTATTTCCAAAACTAGGGCTTGCATGAGGAACACCTTACAATGAAAGAAAGGTAGTGTAACATCAACAATTGCTTAATAATTCTCCTCAAGATTACATTAATTTCCCAACAAGGAAATGTTAAAGTTTAAATAGAACAAGGAAACGTTAAAGAAAAACGCGTTTGATACTGTTCTTCAGCAACATTTACTGCCAGTATACAGCACACTAAGACTGAATTAATTAAGAACACCAATAACAACTACCATATTCAAGAAGAATAGTACTGCTAATGTACAACCTAATTGGCTCAGGACAAAATCTTGAATTGAGGACTAGACTCAATATTTATCACACCACTCAATTGTGTATAATGATTAGGTAAGAATTGAATCCATGCCAGAGGAAAATGGTCTGCAAGACTGCAAAACTTTCAATGGCAAGAGCAATGCACCAGTAACAAAGACAAACATCTGTCTAGGTAATAATCATCGACAAGTAATGGCAAGCAACAACAAACTCGACCAACCAGGCTTATTATTGTGTCCATAGTCATCTGCACCGAGCTTAATGCAGCAGAGAGTATTCGATGAAAGAAAGATAAGCAGTCACAATATATATAGAAAACAAACGACCACAGACATTTGCAGTAGTCAATTTGGAAACAGAAAAAGTCAATGGCAGAGTCACCGTTCAAGGGGGATATATTGAGGGGTAAGGTGGCCTTACTGACCGGAGGAGGCTCAGGGATTGGGTATGAGATATCACTTCAGCTAGGCAAACATGGAGCATCCATTGCTGTCATGGGTCGCCGCAAACATGTGCTTGACTCTGCTGTTACAGAGCTCCAATCCCTTGGCATCCCTGTAAGTTTCTGTGTTACTTCATTGTACACCTCCTCCCAGAGGCTTATTTTGTGCATGATATGGGAGAAAAATTGGGGTGCGTCATTCATGGATTCCCTTACAAGTTTCGTTTATGTAGAGTTTTGGTCTGGTCATACAGTTTTGTTGGTTTTTATTGTAGGCAATAGGACTATAGGACTACAAGGAGATGTTCGCAAGAAGGAAGATGCAAATAGAGTCGTGGAAGCTACTGTGAAACATTTTGGTAGGCTTGATATTCTTGTGAATGCTGCAGCCGGCAATTTTCTTGTGTCAGCCGAGGATTTGAGCCCCAACGGGTTTAAGACAGGTAGTTTTTATAGCAACGATTGACTTTTTCTGCAGATATGACTTTGAAGAGTGGGGCGTTATTTGTTTGTTTTATGCAGTAATGGATATAGATGCCGTTGGCACCTTTACTATGTGTCATGAAGCTCTAAAGTATCTCAAGAAAGGGGGTCAAGGGAAGGACCCTTCTTCTTCTGGTGGATTGATTCTTAACATCAGCGCTACTCTGCATTTTACTGCAACGTGGTATCAAATCCATGTATCTGCTGCCAAGGTTCGGTTCGTTGGTTTTAAAAATTTTGAAATTTGTGATTTCAAACTTGCTGATCATCTTCTCAACGTTGTGATCTTGCAGGCTGCAATTGATAGTCTTACAAGAAACTTGGCATTGGAGTGGGGAACCGATTATGACATTCGGGTCAATGGAATTGCACCAGGGTATATTGGGGACACTCCTGGTTTATCAAAACTTGCTCCTGTCGAGATAAGAAAAACAATTGAGAGTATGTCTCCGTTTGTACTAGGGGAGAAATGGGATATAGCTATGGCTGCCCTCTATCTAGCATGCGATGCAGGTTAGCATGCATATCATAGATTTTCTGTTGATTGTTTCTTTTTCACTTTGTTCATTGCATTTGTACGGGCAGATGTATTATTGCCTGTAAAAGCTTTAAAACTGCCTTTAATCTTCCTCTCAAATCAAAAATCTTAACAGAAAATTATGGATTGTCTGCACTCTCTGTACATCAGGAGGAGTTTGTAGACCAGAGAGAATGGCCCATTTTAGTTTAGCATTTAGATTAGGATTCCCAATGTAACCAAAAAAAACTAACTTGGGAACTTGGAACTTAGAAGGAACTTCAGGTGACACCGTTAGTACTGGCTCTCTTTTTCCTTGTTGTCCTGGAATAGAGAGCGTTCATCAGGTCAAACCTTATATTATTCTTGCATTGCCGTGTCTTCCAAGGGTGAACATTTCTTTGTTTCTTTTCCCCAATGTTTCGGTATCTGATTGATTCCCGGATTATTTCACTTGATTCTTAGTGAATGTGCAAGGATTGCTTCCATTCTACTCTGTTCTCTCTCTTGTACTCGGATCTAATGTTCTATGGGAGAAATCTGATCGACTCCCTATATTATACTTCCACTTTGTAGTGCGAAATAAATACTGTGGAAGTATTTATAGAGGTTAAAATTTTGAAGATACGCATTCTTAAGATATGAGTGTCTAATGTTTGTTTCGCTCTTGTGCTCGGTTTTCCTGTGTTGTATGTCATCCTTGACACTTCAGGAAAATTCCTCAATGGGACAACATTGGTTGTCGATGGAGGCATGTGGTTCAGCAATCCACGGCATGTCTCCAAGGAAACAGTGAGGCAGTTGTCTCGAGCCGTAGAGAAGAGGTCAAGGGAGGCACCAGTTGGCGTTCCAAAGAGCAAGCTCTAGTTAGTATCTCATCTTCCTACAACAGCCAACTTCTGCTATGCTTCCATCTCTCTACAATTAAAAACTGTATGAATTCCAGGTTATGAGGCTGTTGAAGAAAAACTGGAATCTGAGATGCTTTAACGAAGAGCAAGTTGTAATAAAATGAGTCTATTGGCAGATACAAAGTTCACCAGTAGTCAGTCTGTGTTTCTGGAATAATTTTCAACTTTTTAAGTTGCTTAAAATGAGGCAAGTCTTGACAGCATCTAGAGGCGCAGTATGACCAACGAAGCAATATTCTGTATTGCTATTAGACTCTTCCTGTTACATTTGAGTTTTACTTTTATCTGAAATTCCCTGGTGTATTTACGGGTTTTTGGGTTTTTTGGGCCCCCGTGTTTAGTAGTTTGGCCAATTTGGTACCCAGACATTTTTTTGGCCGGGCATATACCCGAGATTGCATGGGCAGGCCAAACGTATACCCCTGGTCAGGCACCTGCTGACGTGGAGGCTGCCCGGGTATTAGCGCGTGTTACTGTAGCAAAACGACGTCGTTTTAAGTGAGAAAACGACACCGTTTCATGCCACGTCGGACACAGGTGGCTTAGTGGGGCCCACTTCAATCAAAGCCATTCCTCTAAAATGGCGTTGTTTTGCTACAGTAACACGCGCAAATAACCCGGGCAGCCTCCACGTCAGCAGGTGCCTGACCAGGGGTATACGTTTGGCCTGCCCATGCAATCTCGGGGTATATGCCCGGCCAAAAAAAATGTCGGGGTACCAAATTGGCCAAACCACTAAACACGTTTAATTACCAAAAAAAAGAAATTCCCTGGTGAAATGAAACCTGCTTTTGTTGTTTCTCTTTCTGGGTTAATATGAATCAAAACTGAGTCATGTGAGGAAGTGTTGTGTTATGGTACACGGCTATGATGTTAGCTTCATTGCCATGGATAGAGGTATTGGTTCTATTTTCCTTCAGGCTGCAAAAGCCAAGATTGGAATTCTTCCTCCTTGGCAAGTTCACAACAGCATCCTTTCCTTTCAGGTACCAAATATCATGAATGTTGACTTCCTGATTATCAATGGCAGATCTGATTTTACGGCTCTAGGCTGTCCTCTTCCAATGCCCTTTGAACTTGAAGCTAGTCCAACCAACTAAGAAAGTAATCCTAAACTATTAATGAAAATGACCCAAAAAAAAAGATATTAATGGAAAAAGTGCGATCAGGCAAAGAGTCATAGAGATATAAAGAACTGAATCAAGTTGTGAGACCCTGCAACAGGAATGTTAAATTGGAATACTTCGGTGAATTGCCTCAAAGATAGTGTATTTAGCTACATCTCCACATGTCTTAAAATTTGTCGGCAGGGATTACTACGGGCCCCAATTAATCTTCCGGGACCAGTTGACTAGTAGATTTTAGATGTTGCCCAGTTCAAGATACAAAGAGTTTAAGGGTATTGCTGCAAAAGCATAAAAATTGCATTCGGATGGTTCCAAGGAAGTTTCTGAAGACAAACGTGAGGAAGAAGACCCTCAAACCACCAGCATTTATTATAAACGTATCAGATCATAGATTAATGCAAGCCACCTCTTTTTAAAGTTCAAAATAGAAATTTTTTCATTAAAGATCCAAAGCAGAAAATGGTATCATTATCGAACAAGTTTCAATGCATTCACGCGGTTTTAACAATATTATCCATTTTAAGCTATCACAAAAACTATGCCATTTATGATGAACAAGCGCAAGTATGTTTGACAATAGGTGTTGCTTCCACCAGCAATCACCTTGAAAATCCCCTAACAATCAAAATTCGAGAATATATTTATACAAAGTGTGGCACAGTGAACTACTTTTGTATGAGAAAGGAGGGTGTAAAAAAAATGCTAAGGCTTGTAGCTGGGGATAAGAATTGGTTCCATTTAACTTCAAGGTTCAAGCTGCTATTAAGGCCAGGATTGGCTTCTGCTCTCCGGGCCGTGGTTGCCTTTCAGGTACAACAATAAGTTATGACTATATCCCAAAAAGAAGACAGACTTTTGAACAGATCTGAATTTACGGCTTTGAGCAGCCCACTAATTCCTATAAGAGGAATTGTAAAATCGCAGTAACATTTTATACGTGCAACTAGGCCAGATAAAAAATGAATCAAAGAGTGAGATCCAGCATCCAAGAAGATTCTACAATCCCGGCACTGGAAATATTATATTAGATTTTGGTCAAGAATACATCAGGATTTAGTTCAAATCCATTTGGGAGAGAAATTAGCCTTGTCTAAACACGTTATTAGAAGGTTAGATGATGTCCTAATAAAGTTTAAAATAGAAACCTTAAAGCCCGAATGATGATTCTTACACAAAAAGAGTGAGTGAGTGTGTGTGAGAGAGAGAGAGAGAGTAGAATGGAGGAAACAATAAATCGTAAAGGTAAAGAAATGAATTCAAAGAAAGCTTCGGAAGATAAAAATGGAAGGCAGAGTCGAACACTTTCAAGAAACCCGCCTCTATTATGAAAACACCACAACCACGGGCAACTCGAACTTCCAATAATAGAGTTTTCATTAGGGAAGCAACCTTTTTTCAGGCTATAAAGTACAAAATGGTATCATTTCCTATCTAGTCTCAACGCGTTCATTGGCAGTTTCAAACTTGCTCCTTTAAGATCCATCTTAGGCCATTAAACCAAGCCAAATCCGATGAACATACTCAGAATAGTTTGATAAGAGGCCCACTTCGACCAGCAATTAGCACGAAATGTCTTAATCTAATTCCCGAAAATAGTTCCTCCTCATAGCCGCAGTTTTGACAGAGTATGGAATGGCAGTATTTCCAAAACTGGGATTTGTATGAGGAACAACTTTCAATCAAAGCAAGGTAGTGCAACATCAACTTGCTTGATAATTCTTCTCAAGATTACATTAATTTCCCAACAAGGAAATGTTAAAGAAAAACGCGTTTGATAGTTAAATGTTCTTCAACAAAATTTACTGCCATATACAACACACAAAGTCTGAATTAAGAACACCAATAACAACTACCATATTAAAAAACAACGGTACTCTACAAAGTAATTGGCTCAGAACAAAACCCTGAATCGAGGAGACCACCAATAGAACTACATTCAATATTTATCACATCACTGAATTGCGTGTATAAGGATTAGGTAAGAACTGAATTCATGCTAGAGGAACACGGTCTGCAAGACTGCAAAACCCTCAATGGCAAGAGCAATGCACCAGTAACAAAGATTAACATCTGCCTAGGTAATAATCATCAACAAGTAATGGCAAGCAACAACAAACTCGAGCAACCAGGCTTATTAGAGTGTCCATAGTCATCTGCACCTAGCTTAATGCAGCAGAGGTTATTCGATGAAAGAAAGATGAGCAGTCAGAATATATATATATATATATATATATATATATATATATATATATATATATATATATATATACATAGAAAACAAACATGTTATCTTCTTCATCATTGACAGATATGTTAAAAAGTTGAATGGAAGAAGTAATAATTAATCCGCACTAAGTACTGAGGAATCAATCACAGACCTAAGAGACACATATGATCTCTGTTGAATTGACAATGAGATATACATTGGCACCATCAACACAACAGAAACAACTGATCAAAAGTTTGAACAACTCAAGCAAAGTGGTTTTTTTTTTTTTCTCCAGTGTTTTATTACAAGGGAAATCTCGTAAAAAACTAACCAATAGCAAAAAAAATTCCCAGATTAAACCATCTCAAGACATTACATACAGACACTTACACAATTGATGTCACCTCTCTCTCTCTTTGTTTCTTTTTTTAAACATCCAGGTTCTCCATTTGAATGCTGCTCTTCAAGGGCACATACTCCCCTAGATACCCACCCAGCTGCTCGTGAAGAGCGGTCTTATCAATCCCTTGATGGTGGTAGCTCTTGCAGACGTAGTAGAAAACACTTTGCACCAGCAAGCCCACCAGATTCACAATCACCAGAACCCCGACCAAGAACCCACCGACAACAATCCTGGTGAAGACCCCGTACTTATCCCCGCCGTGGACCACCACCGACCCGAAGGCCACAGCGATGAGGCCGCAAATCGAGAGGTACCCGAAGACGAGCACCGCCGCGACGCGGGTCTTCCCCTTGAGGAGCTCGTAGCTCTTCCTCATGGCCGCGAACCCGTAGACGGGCTCGAGCACCGACACGACACTGGCCAAGTGCCAGAGAGCGGTTATGTAGACGTGGACGAAGAGGAAGAGGACGAAAATCAGGACGAGGCAGAGGAAGACGAGGAGGGTGCTCTGGGTGTCGACGGCAATGATGAGGATGATGAGGAGGACGAGGAAGACGGAGTTGTAGACGAGCATGAGGAGGGAGACCCAGAGGAAGGTGACGAAGAGGCGCTTGAAGACCTTGGGGATGGCGGCCATGGTGGAGGAGAAGGAGACGGGCTTGCCGGTGTAGAGGGAGGCGACGGTGAAGACGACGGCGGCGGTGGAGAGGAGGGAGAAGGCGAAGAGGAAGATGAGGTAGCAGAACTGGAAGACCAGGAGGAGGGTCCATTCGTGGCGGGTCTGGTCCGGATCCGGGGAAGGGTGGTCTTCGAGTTGGGTCAAGATTGGGTGGGTGAAGAGGGAGTGGGCTAATATGGCGAAAGAGAGAGGGAAGATCAAGGCTAGGGTTATTAGGTAGAAGGTCTTGGGTGACTGCTTCGGGATGGAGATCGATTCTTTTAGAATATCGGGTATGCTTAAAAATTGGAGCTCCTCTGCTTCTAGATCCATGGCAGTAGAAGATGATGACTCTGTTTTTTTATTGACTCTGTTTTTCTTTTATTTGTTTTTCTTCTTCAAGAGGGTTTTGTAAGGATATGGAAAATGTGCAAAGGAAAAAAGAAAAGAAGAGGACGGGTGGAGTTGTTGTCTGGTGGTGTGGTGATGTTAATTTTATCTTTGGAATCTGTTGGTTTTATTTAAAGTAGAAGGAGATGGAAGAAGAAAGCTGGTGCTGATGATTAGTGGTGGTGTGATCTGGAGCTATCTCTGCTTCACCGTTCATGAAATTGGGCCTCTTTTCTTTTATCTTTTGAAAAAAAACAAGCTGGGCCTCTTCATTGCCTCTACTCTCTTTGCTCTATTTGGGCCTCGGACTTGGTAGCAACTACTTAACACCCAAAAAACCGAACAACCTACCCCGTTTTCTATTTTGTTCAATGTATTTAGCAAGAGGATCAGTTGAAAATGTCGAACTTTTGTCCTAATTAATCCTAGGATTGTGTATCATGGTAGGTGAGTATTTAATGAGGATTTTCTGCCTGCATAAACACTCAAATCCAGTATCTGTTTAAAGTATAACCAGATCGCTTAGACCAATACAAGCTTCGCTCTCGGCTAAGGATATGAGTGTCCTCATGAAGGTGCTTACATTTTGCGACTTTTACTTTCTCAACATCAAATTTTTAAGAGCTTTTCCCGTAAAAAAACTTAGAAGAAACCGTAACAATTATTTTCTCATGGCTTTTACAGAAGTTGCCATAGCTTTAGAATTTGCTTCGGAATTGGTAGTATAGAAATTAAACTATGTGACTAGAACTAGAAGCCAGCATTTCTTATTCATGCGAAAATATCAGCTTCATTACATAGACCAGAAGGCATAAAACCACCAAAAAAGCATATTGTGTTTCCTGTCTGTATATTTTCTGTGCTGGTTCATCTGGATTAATGTCAATATAATATAACTATATATTTTCTATCTAACAGAACATAAGCTTTTCCTAGGCTATCCTCTCTTCTTTGAGTGCGAGTCTGAAACAAATATTGCGCCCAAGTACTCTCTAATCAATCACTCTGCAATAAGAGATATCACACAATGAATAAAATTAGAACGTATATATCTATACATCATCAAAAGAGTAAATCGGGTGCATTGTGGCTTAATTTATCCTACTAAAATGTGAACATATATATTACCATAGTTGGTCAGCTGGAGACTGAAATCCTGAAGATTAGGCTGGTTTGTCTGGTAAGATTGAAATTGTGAAGGCAGTGGAGCAAGATGAAGCTGCTTGCAAGGCTCTTCCAAAAGAAATGGGAATTCATCAATTAGTCGTGGATGGTCCTCTGACTTGAAAAAAGCTGATGTTTGATGATTATACCCCATTAGTGCAACCTGAACCTGGTGCTCTTTCGTGGCCTAGGGTATAAGAATAGCAAAATTATGACAAGTTTGAGGTTCCATGAATTAAGATGTATAAATAAGCTTTCAGGGTATAGACCCGCTCCCGTTTTTTTTATGCTATAGACTGGCTCCCTTGACCATTAACTCACCAGATGGTACTGTATCTGCTCATTTTCTTCGTTCAACATTGTCACCTACACACAATAGGATATACCAATATACTAAACTTGCAGCACAGGATAATCAATGACAGTGAATTGTTAAACAACAAATTTCACAACAATACAAACTGAGTATGGGGATTAATGCTATTGATTACCTTCTTTCTGAGATTGTCTATCTGCCCTTGGTAAAGCTCAAACTGTATACACATTCATATAAATTTTTCTTAGCTTGCTATAAAGCCTGATGCTATAACATATACAAAACCATTCTATAGCATAGAATTATATATATACCTTCCGGGCTCGGACCTTGTTGACTGAGCTCTGTAGTTGCTTTTCAATACCCACCAAATCCTCATAATGCAAGTTACTCAGATCTTGGCCAGTGTAACGCTGCAAGCTTAGCTCAAGATCATCAATCTCCTCCCTCATCCTCTGCAACTCTGTGTACACTGTTTGTGGCTAATATTTGGAAGAAAACAACATATATAACGCATCATAACCTCATTGTGTTTTTTGTTAAATTCATTATGCGGGTACAGAGAAGGGACAGATTAATTCTTATACCGAATTCTCCATATTCTGTTGAGGCATTCGCAATCCATTTGAAATCAAGTACTTGTCAATGATGTTCTTTAGGCTGCATCGAAATAAGCGAAATTGATCAGTGCTAGGCTGAACACATCATGGGGGAGAAATAATTCATAGTATAGGAAAATGTACAAAGTAAAAAAGTCAAGACCAAGGCATAAATAACCCATCAACAAATATAAAAATCTAAAAGATTCTGGTCACGAGAAACAAAGAGTTGTTAGCCAGAAACAGTAGTCATGGAAGCCTCGGGCCGGAAATTGATAAACATGGCAGGGGAATCCTAGCTACTGTAAAGAGTTTTTCTGGAAAAGCAAGCCAACGTTGGTCAAAAAGTTCTGAACTTTGTACATTGATGGGGCTAAATGGGGAAAAAGTCTATCAATTAAGAAAAACCACCGGGAAGAATACCAGTTTGGTTGAATATATAGTAGTTTGATTAAGCCTTACTGGAAAAAATGAAAAAATCTGATAACGAAGGATGGCATGAAGATATGATTAAGAGACAAATGCACAAACCCAAATCACTTTCATGAAACCGCAGACAAAAACTAGTATTCTTAAAAGCTTATGTCATAAAAATAATACAGCGCACGAACCCATTCGCACCATAAAGATGGCACAAACAGCCATAGCAATCAAAAAAAGGGGGCATCTCTCTTGTTGTAAAGTGTTACCTGGATGACTCACTGCAAAACTCAAACAGGTTATCATTGCTTGAGATAACCATACACGCGATCTCAGCATCACAAAGCACAGAAAGCTCATGGCTCTTCTTGAAAAGCCCTACTCGGCGTTTGTTGAACGTGAGTTGCCTGGCTATATGGTTCTCAATCCTGGCGATCCTTGTCTTTCCTCTCCCCATCATAACAATTAATCCAGGTTCCTTTCTTCTGCTTTTTCTGTCTTCTCTGGGATAAACTGAAAAGAACATGCAATGAAAAAGAAGTTCTCCTGTCGTTATATAATAAAGTAGGAAAAAAAACTGCATAAAAGATAATTCTAAAAACCAGTTGATGCCCTAAAGGCTAAAACTAATAGGAGAGCTGGGGAAAGAGATGTATTAGAATGATTAGGTATAGATGAAGTATGTAATCCAGATGGAATTAGATAAAGAGTACCATGCACAAAGAAACCAACACAGAAGTGGAAATTTAGTTTCCAAATCCTCTAGAGGTTGTATATAAGATATTTGTTGTTCTCAAAATATATAAAGCCGCAGGACCTATAAAGAGACAGAGAGTATACGGAGGTAAAGTTTAATACCTTCTTGTCTTGTCTTTTCTTTACTTCTTGAGCTAGAAGAAATATGGCACGAAGCTTCTTCAGAGTTTATATCAACTTATATTTATTAATTATATAATATTGTTTTTGATTCAGGTTAACTTTTGTAATGAGGCCATGTTGTTAAGTCCTTGGCTCCTTGCCTATCCCATCAAATTTACTAAAACGCCTCTCCTGCATTTGCTCAATTATTACCCCAAAAGATGGAAGATAAAAGGGTGTGTTTGTTTGCCTTCTCTGGTTTAATTTCGAAGGACGCAGACATGTGTTGGAGATTTCACATGTAGAGAATCCGAGTTTGTCATTCTTGGGTGTTACTATAATTTTTCCAAAGCAAGTTACGCGTATTATTAGACAGTAATGATTCATATACAAGTTGCTCTGATGACCTCTTTTTCTGAGTGAGTAAGTGGGCACATGATATCTGTCAACAAGAGACTGAAATTTTTCGTGTCAGTTATCTGCTCATTGTTCAAATATAGAATGTTGTGTCAGTAATGTGCTAATGAGACAGAAAAAAAATGGGTTCTAAAGCTAGCTAGAAGATCAAAATAAAACTACTAACAAAGTTTAATTATTCTTCCATTTGTTCTCCAATTAATGGAAGTAGGGACCATAAGCTTACCCCATATATGCTGTGACTGTTAACTACTCTGCACCAGCATGTCGAGATATGGCTGTGTATGAATTTTGCAAACCCAGGAAAGATATAAAAACTTTGGAACCTCTGGAACAATAAGACAACTTTTTTCGGAAAAAAAAAAAGACAACTCTTTAGTCTTTACTATAGAAAGAATCAAATTGAAGACCCAATTTGGAAAAGACTAAATATGTTCTCTGACAATAACCGCATAATAACGCGTGACCTTAATTACTCATAACATGCATGATTATGCCACGGAATAGAACCTAACCTTGACCTTTCTTTCTCACAATTACTTGATGATGCTGTGCAAATATTCGAATGTGTGTTTCAACCAGGAGGCTTGTTAACATTTTTGCTAAGAAATGTTGGCTAATTTTTTTGTTGGCCAATAAACAATTTTTCCCAAAAAATAATTAAAAATGGGAGGAAAAAAATGCATTGCCAAAGAAAAATGTGAAGGAAAAAAAGCAACATATAGATTCCATTCATCTCCTCCTTCCGGATGGTGTTAATCTAACATTAAACACTTAACAATTTACCTTTGTAGAAAAGACATTCATAGCATGACATTTAACAAGAAAGAAACAAATCAAATGTTTAAATTTATGTATCTGATCTTACACTAGAAATAGAAATGTGAAATTTTATTGAAACTTAAGGAATAATTACAATATGGTGGAAAGAATACAAGAGAAAAGTGGGAGGCTAAGTTTGTCCTAAGTAAATTATGTTTTCTATTTCTCCTTGGGTAGATTATATGTGAACCGTTCCCACAATGTCGATTGTTTCGTGCCGTTCCAATCTAACGGTTGAGAAGAGGTTCCTTTTTATCCAATTGCTCGCCCAATTGTCATCCATATGGGCCAGGTTCCGGACCCTTCCATTCAGGGGGTTGGACTACAGAGTGGGCCTGAGTGCATCTTCATGGGTTTTTACGAGTTTGGCTCGTTTCCACTTGATGGGTTCGACATCCTATAGGGTTTATATCGTTTGGGCTCGTTAATTTGACTGGAGATATCAATCTCCAATAACAATAGACATGTTATAAATTGTGTAATTAATGAGCTATGTTTTATAAAGAAAACAGAAAGGGAAGGCAGGAGAAAGAGAAGAGGAAGATGAGCAAGAGCTCGTCCATTTTTTCATTCATCATCATCACAAGCCAGAGAAATGGTACAATAAATAGGCAAAACTAATGAGATGAGGGTACTGTATTGTTAGGTAGGATAACGACATTCATAACATGTTTTATAACACTCCCCCTTGAATGTCATTGTACTTTGTATAAAATACGCTTTAGGGAGAACTGCCTCGTTAAAAACCTTACCAAGAAAAACCCAGTGGGATAAAAACTTGGTGAAGGAAAAAAGAGTGCAGTGCGTATTCTACTCCCCCTCATTTTGACCTCTCTTGATTTCTTGAAGTTGTTGCATGCCAATCATCCTTCTCAACTCCTGGTGACGTGTGCTTTGTCTGATTACTTTTGATACACCATTACTTTAATTGGACAATGTGGGCAACACTATCTCCATTATTTGTTGTTGGAGCATCTTTCTTGCCATCTCGTTTTTATAGTCCCGATGACATAGCAATTTCATGTGTAAAGTTGTAGCAGATGTCCGTCTGTGCTTTATGTGGATCAAATAAAGGACCTGTTAGAACTCATGCCTCCTTGTTTCATTTCAGGGTTTTGATAATGACAAACCTTGGCTCAATTGATGACATCCTTGAAGCAAAAAGAAATCAAGCAAAGATCAAGAGCTCAAACAATGTGATCAATTTGAAGCTACAAGCAAGAAGAGAAAGATGAGTTAGGAACTCAAAATGTACAAGGGCAATGTCAAGCAAAA
>JAKUCV010007782.1:158375-237008 GCA_028386065.3 Turnera subulata | reverse complement strand
AGTCTTGAAGTGAGGTATCTTCAAGCAAGAGAGCTGAAGTTCATGTGACTTGAACTTTCAGGGTTTAGGATTCTTGTGACTAGAATTCCTAGGTTGTAACGGTTTGTTAAGCACCCATAAGCTTAACGTAGATAGTGAAATCTTCAAGTGAGACTTGAAGGGCTGGATTAGCCACACTAGTAGAGTGTGTGTGAACCAGGATAAATTTCTTGAGTCCTTCATTCTTTTAATTCCGCATTTAATTCCTGCTTATTTCGTTTTTATTCGACTAAAGCTATTCACCCCCCCTCTAGCTTAGCCTTTCCGAACTAACAATTGGTAGCGGAGCCTAACTCTCTGAAAGACTTAACAGTTTGAGAGAAATTTTCCATGGCTTGTTCAAATTTTTTGTATGCAGGAATCATTGAAGGACAATCCATTACCCAGGTACCATTCTTTGACGGGACAAATTATGCATATTGGAAGGAAAGGATGAGAGTTTTCATCCAAGCCAATAATTTCGCAGCTTGGCTGGTGATAAAGAACGGTGCTCAAGTTCCGACAAGGACGGAAGCAGGGTACAACAAAGATGACATCCAAAGAATCAAAAACCACTCCAAGGCAATACACATGCTCCAATGTGCAGTCAATCCGAATGACTATCAAATGATCTCGCACTGCGCAACAGCCAAGGAGATGTGGGAAATGCTGGGAATCATCTATGAGGAAACAGACAGCAAGCAAGATGAGACTGTCAACCCTTGTTTCATGGCAAAGGAAGAATCTCCAGAAGAGGTAAATACCTCCAATTCGAATGATGATTATACATTTGAAGAGCTGCAAGATGCATTTAGTGAATTGTATAGTAAATTCATTTCTGTCTCAAATGTTAATAAGAACTTAAAGAAACAGAACAAAACCCTAGAAAATAATGTAGAATTATTATCAAATGATAAGGATGAGTTATTAAGCAAAATTGATAAGCTTGAAAAAGAAAAGCATGCTCTTAATATGTCTTGCAATGAACTCAATGAGACGATATCCTCAAATAAATGTTCTTGTGTTGAATTGGGAAAAGAGAATGAATCTCTTAAGCATCAAGTTGATGATTTGAGGAAAACATTAGAGAAATTTACTAATGGTAGAGATAGTCTTAATCTTCTTCTAGGACAACAAAGAAGTCCAACACAAAAAGAAGGATTAGGTGCATCTAATGTGTCAAATGATGTCAAACCTACTGTGCTTAATGCTAAGACACATAAACATGGTGCTTCATCTTCTACTTATCACACAAGATCATGTACTCATCATAGAAGGTCATATGCTCAAAATGCCAAACCAAATGCAAGTAGTGGAAGAGCTCACTATGCTAAAATGTATGCCTACAATGGTAGGAATGAAAAATCTCCTTACACAAAACCTAGGACACACATAGCTCAACCTAGGCAAAATAGGGTTATACCTAAGGAAAACAAGTTTACTAGAATGTATAGACATAATCAAAATGTTAATTACTATCAACCTAGAAGAATGCACAATCCAAATGTCATTTGCCACTATTGTAACAGAATAGGACACATTGCTCCTGTTTGCTTTACTAGGCATAGACATTGGGCTCAAGAAGAAGCTCATCACTACTATGTTCCTAACCCTCAAGGACCCAAAAAGATTTGGGTACCAAAATCCCCTTGATTTGTTTTGCAGGTATACTTGAAGGCATCAAGTGTACTTTGGTACCTTGATAGCGGATGCTCCAAGCAAATGACCAAAGAAGCATCCAAGTTCTTAATCAATTCTTGTAGAAATGCAAGGATGAGTGCTGTTTTTTTGTAGGTACCCCTCATTTAGGCAAAAAGATAGGGGGAACAAAGGGATGATGAAGAACTTCAAAATTTGAGCAGAAGCCTCAATACATCGATGTTGAGTATCACAACATCGATGTTCAGCTAAGTTTTCTAACATCCTTTATTTTGGCGCATATTGAAATATATAAGTGTAGATAATATGTTGCACTTGTTCAAAACTCCACCTATTTCTCACATAAGCACTTCTCAACCTCTTCTTCTCATTATTTCTTTTTGCTAATGACAAAAGGGGGAAGATAAGAAGAAGTATATGCACCAAGTTAGGGGGAATCACAATTTGAAATACATAGGGGGAATTATTCTTATGTTAAACTCATAAAAATTGGCATATACTTCTAGTTGTTTGTCATTATCAAAAAGGGGGAAATTGTTAGAACTCATGCCTCCTTGTTTCATTTCAGGGTTTTGATAATGACAAACCTTGGCTCAATTGATGACATCCTTGAAGCAAAAAGAAATCAAGCAAAGATCAAGAGCTCAAACAATGTGATCAATTTGAAGCTACAAGCAAGAAGAGAAAGATGAGTTAGGAACTCAAAATGTACAAGGGCAATGTCAAGCAAAAAGAAGTGAAGTCAAGAACAACTTGCTCAAGAATTGAAGTCAAGAGTTAAAGTGCAAAAAGAGCAAGAGAAGTTAGGACCCCTTTGTACAAGGTAAAACACTCAACTTCTCTTAGGCATTGGCTCAAAATAAAACAAGTTTTACTCATGCATTTCATAGCATCATTTCAATCACAAAATGTGTTTTCAAATAATGAACATCGATGTAGTAAGTTTAGACATCGATGTTGCTGCCTTAAAACTTCTTCCAAAACGGGCAGTAAGGTCTGAACATCGATGTTGGCATCCCAAACATCGATGTTCTCATGACCGTTGCACTTAAAAATGGTCTGCCCGATCAAAACATCGATGTTGTGATTTTAAACATCGATGTTCTGTTTTTCCAAGGTTTTACAAAAGTTGGCAGAAGCGGAAAAACATCGATGTTCCAATGGCAACATCGATGTTCTGATATTTGGTTTCAAAATGAATTTTGCAGTAGCTCTAAAACATCGATGTTGGACTATAAAACATCGATGTTCTTGTGACCGTTGCTCAAAACATCGATGTTGGGAATTTAAACATCGATGTTGTGATAATTGTCTTCAAGTTGAATTTTGGCAGTAGCCATAAAACATCGATGTTTGAAACTGAAACATCGATGTTCTTGCATAACTCCTTTTATCACCTTTTTGCGAAGCAAGAGAACATCGATGTTGGTTTAGAGAACATCGATGTTGAAAATGAAAACATCGATGTTCCCCAGACAAACATCGATGTTCTACTAGCCGTTGGAACAATAATTTAAAATTGCTGGCTAAAACATCGATGTTTAAAGGGAAAACATCGATGTTTTGCCGTTATAGCAGACAACTTTTCAGCACCCACTATGTTTTGTTTAAGACTGTTTTTGGGTGGATTTAAAACGGCTCTATAACTTTTCAAAGCTATAAATTGAGCATTTTTAGCTGTGTTTCAAAACTAATCAACTCTCTACTTACATGCATTCAATTCATACATTCATCAAATCTTAATTGAGCCAATATCCTATTGAGGATTTGAGAGTTGCCTTTTAGAGCTTCATTTGTACACTCACATCTGCTCTTTGAGAGAGACCTCTTGTTTGAGTGATTATTGTGTTGTTATACACCTTGAGGGAGGTTAGTTCCCTTGGTTAGATTCATAAGAAGAGGGGTATATCTTCTTGTGTGGAAAGTCTTGAAGTGAGGTATCTTCAAGCAAGAGAGCTGAAGTTCATGTGACTTGAACTTTCAGGGTTTAGGATTCTTGTGACTAGAATTCCTAGGTTGTAACGGTTTGTTAAGCACCCGTAAGCTTAACGTAGATAGTGAAATCTTCAAGTGAGACTTGAAGGGCTGGATTAGCCATACTAGTAGAGTGTGTGTGAACTAGGATAAATTTCTTGAGTCCTTCATTCTTTTAATTCCGCGTTTAATTCCTGCTTATTTCATTTTTATTCGACTAAAGCTATTCACCCCCCCTCTAGCTTAGCCTTTCCAAACTAACAGGACCTGCATCTACAAAAACTAACTACATTTTCTTTGGGCTTACAAGGTTAATATAATGCCATATCTTATTATATCCCAAAGATAAAAGTAAAATCATATCTTGCCAATAAGCTTATGGCAAAAGCTTCAGGCTTTATGTTACTAGCAATATAAATTGCACTTCAACAGGGTACTCCAGGACCAATCTAATAGCACGGTATTTGGAAGCTTATTCGGGAGTTCCAATCATAAATATGTTTATCCATACTCAAAATGATTTAAATTCAGTTCAATTTTTGTAATTTCCCGGGAATTAGTTGCTTCAGGCAACGTGGATCCTTCAGGGATCTTCATGTATATTTCACAACTTATGGATTCATAGTAGGCTGTAAAAGCATTCATTAGATGCATTTCTAATTCTTTTCATATAATGCCAGACTTATCAAAATAATTGCATCCACCACAGGGGAGTGTATCTCCTCATGATTAAAATAAGGTCGTTCGGGTAAAACCTTGTGCAACCGTGCTTTATATCTCATTTATATTTTCCGCACAAATACCCATTTACCGACCAGTTAAATTTTACACCATCTGGTGTACGAATTACAGGTCCGAAAAATTACTCGCTCCACATGCGAGTCCAACACAGCCTTTAATTATATCTCATATATTTTGGCCAATCATACAACGCCTACTTTCATTAGTAGGTGCATGATCCTCATTTTATTTAGCGCTATATAATAAATAAAAATTGTATTCCGTCGACGGTTATTTCACGTCGGTTCCATCTTATTTCTGACACTGTGATCGAGATCTCATCATGCCCATTTATTTCAGGTACCTGAGTTACTTCTGGAACTTTATCAATTTGTGTCAGAAAACCTCTTCTGGAGGATTTTCCTCTACATGAGGACTTTTAGTTCAAAAAACCTCTACTGGAGGCCTTATTTCCTTATTGGGGCCATCTTATCACTTTGCTCCTTTTTCTTTACCGAGAATTTCTTTTCTTTTTGGAACCGAGTATAATCTATAGATTCATTTGCATACTTACATTGTTCTTCAGGAACATCAATCTAAACAGGAGCATTTGCAGCTGGTATATGGTCATACTTAATTTAAATGTGTCTGGCAATTGCATATCAATTTTCCTGCAAATGAATCATCTTTTGAACTTCAGGTTCATACTAATTTATTCGAGGATCAAAAACTAGATATTGATAAATCATTTCAATAATCTTTTGATCCAGCTGCTTATTACCTCCCCCTGATGTTGGGTAAAACATCAAATTAATAAGCTAATCTTACAATAAATGAATCTCCAATCTCCTATCATAGGTTTCAATTACTCTTGTAACATATGGAGATTCATACCCAACGTAGATTCCCAATCTTCTTTAAAAGACCATTTCACAACCCTGCGGTGGAGCATAATATACTAAATAACCGATGGTCCGAAGATGGGAGATACTAAGTATGTGACCATTAATCAATTAAATGGGGGATCTTATAACATCATGTTGGCTTGATGCACTCAAGTATTGTTGCATATAAAATACCATTTTCTCAAACAGTAATATTTCATCAATAGTCCTACAATCAATTGTCAATGTTCCCCCAGATCTGTTTGGGTTTATTTCCAATGATATACATTATCCATTGAAGAAATATACCAGCATTATCTAGACATATAGTCTAGAAACATAAGTAGGGACATATACCTGCAAGTGGCTTAATTATTAAATTAGTGCGCACAATGCCAACTTGCGTTACACAATAGACCATCTAGTCGATGCATCGTAAAAATTACCTAGATGGTTAACACCGCGGATTTATCAGTCCGCGTTTATGTCCCTGAACTATTCTCAAACTTGCTGGTGATACTAGGCCATTCTCATCTTAGGAAGGCTGTATAATAACTTTCGCAGCAAACAAACTCATAGAAATTCATTGATTGTAAAACTTCTGGTTTTTCAATGAATGATCCAATAAATTTCGTGCATCATTATTAACCCGGGATGGCCCATCCGGTCATGCCGAACAATAAATCCATGAAACCAACTTCAAGTTGGTGCCAGCTTCAGGCTGCGCAAGCTGTGTATCTAAACACTTAAAATTGCTAGCTCCAGGCTAGTGCATTCCAGCTTCTGGCTGGATATGTTAAGTTTCAATTACTCAACTGCTAGCTTCAGGCTGCAATATATATGTCAATATTAGGCTTATTCCTGCCACTCATGTCGGAAAAGATCAGAATTATTGGAAAATAATTAAAGTAGTGGGAAACTTTTCCAAAAGCAAAAACCTCGAAGATTGAAAAGCTTTGGAGTTTACTGACAAATAATGCAAAGTTTTAATTACTGAAAAATCTTTTGGATCTTTTTGGAGATAGAAAAATGGTCCACATTTGAAAAACTGACACCTAGCTGTCTAATCTCAGACTATAAGAAGGGGAGGCGGTTGAGACAGGAAGATGCAGAAAACTCAGAAAAAATCAACAAGACAAGAAAAATGCCTTCCCCAGCTACTGTTTTCTTTGTTGAGTGTGCCTCTCTGGGAAGAAGAAATAGGTTAGCTTATAGCATGGTGAATGAGCAGCAAGAGGAATTACCGAATGATCTGGCGAGAATTCCTCGTTTAGTGTTTATTGATGAACTATATTCATCTAGGTTCTTTGTAACTCCTATGGAAGAAATATTCTTCCTAGAGGACCAAAGCAATCTAAGGGCTTCCTTTTATGGCTCGGCTAATTCTATTAAGTTTTTCATATCTAATAGACTGCAGGATTTTCAGCTAGAGCCTTCATGTCAAATTTTAAATCAAAGCAGTTATTATCAGGTTTCCATGATGGCTCGGAGCGTCCAAAGGGTGACTGGGTTACCACCTACATGGCCTAAGGTACGACTTTTACTGTGGAATTGCAGGGGTGTAGCAAGAAGGTCTCAAGACTTTGTGCGTACCTTAAGGGATTTGAAGAATCAGTACAAGCCTAACATGGTACTGATTACTGAGACTTTGTGGCAAGCAGGAGAGAATCATGGTGTGATTCCACTTCGTTTTCCTCCAATGAATCGGTTTGAGATACATGGAGAAAACAACATGGGCGGTATGTGGTTCTCTTGGAACGACAGTGTTAGGGTCAACATTAATGGTGAGGCTCAGAGTTTCAGGGTTAATGTTGAACCCAACAGATAGAGTATTGTTTAAACATATGTATGAGAACCATTCTTCTTTGAATGTTCTCTATTTATGTATCCGTTTATGCAATAATAATATGCATGTTTGCTTTGAGCCTTTTCCATTTATTAGCTCATTTACGCCCACAGGCACAAATAATTATACTGTTTTATTCGCTTCAGAGAATAGATCAGAGTCAATTCATCGGGATCCATAATAATTCATTTTATTATTAGGGGTGTCTGTACTCTTCAAGAGTATATGCTCTTCCAGAGCGAAAATATACGATCTTCTAGATCATATTTAAAACATGCGTTCTTCAGGAACATATTCAGATTTATGTTCTTCTGGAGCGTGTTAATCTTTTTCTCATTTTGAGATGTCATAATATGTTATATTGACATCTACACATATAATTCTCCCCCTTGTGGATGTCAATTTTGCATCGTCTTCGAGACTAATGCTTGAGGCATTATGCTAGAAACAATTATAAAGGACTGAAAAGTAAATAAAATAAATTGCAATGCGTAATAATTAAACTGTACATAAAATAAATTGAATATAAAATGAATTGCTCCTTCAGGGTAAGCAAGTATAATATCCACCTTCTGGTAGTTATATAATTTCCATCTTCTGGTGGTAATAGCTTTTATTTTCGATTTACTTTAAAAAAAGGATCTTCAAGACGGTAAGACTTCCATTCATTGAGTCTGCGGGACTCTTATATTTAGTCTTCCAGACTATTATTACGTAAATTCATGTCGGCATTTAATACCCATAATGAATTTCTTCTGGAAATTATAAGGGTCTCGAATAACATAATTTAACAAAAATTTAAAACTTAAATGAAAGAAATAAACATGGGCCTGTAGTTAATCAGCCCAATAAAGAATTAAATAACCGAAAAATTAAAAGCAATGGGCCTTACATAAATTAGCCCAATTAAAAATGTAAAGAACAGAATATTAAAATATAATGGGCCTAATATGAGCCCAAGCTTAATATAAATGAAAAACAATAAAATAAATACAATAGTCTTCCGGTCTTTTGCTGCATTTTTCTTTTATTTTGTCTTCTGGACTCTTTCATTTAGTCTTCGAGACTATTATGCATTTCAATGCACTTCAGCATCTAATGCCCATATCAAATTTCTTCCGGAAATTTTGAGGGCCACAAATCAATTAACATAACTAAATAAATAAATGCTGAATTAAAATAAATAAACAGGGGCTTTTTCTTAATTACTCCAATTAAAATAAATGATAGAAAATTAAAATTGATGGGCCTTGTGAAACGCCCCGACCCGTATTTACCGTACACAGTAAACACGTGCCGGAACTGTGACGATCCAACCAAAACAAGCCCAGCATATAGTGTATACAACAGAAACTTGGGCTCAACAGCCCAAAATAAAAACATCAATAATAACTCAGCCGGCCCAATGGCCCAATAATAGTAAAAAGAATGCACAGCGAAGACTTAATAACTCACAAAAACACTGTATGCGACATAGATGCAAACTATGGATCCAAGTCATGTCCAAGGGATAACGACGCAGCTTGTCTGGAATGCACCAAACCTGTACCAAAAATAACTCATCCTACGGGATGAAAGCCCGCAGGTGAGGGGTGAGTCCGAAGTGCTCACCGACGAAGGAAAGACAATCAATATGCAACCCTAAAATTACTCAAGTCGAACACAGGCTAAACAGCCAAATACACCAAAACAAAGACAAGACCCAAAACCAGTCCAAGACCAAAAAGACTCAAATAAAAATCCAATTTTCCAATTTTATCTTTCCGGGCCCCGTCACGGATAAGCTAGGGGTCAGACCTGGTTATCAACATATTCCGGGTGCCAGACCAAATCCAGAGAACCCAGGGATCGACATCCTAAAAATACGAACCCAGGGATAGACATCCCAAAAATAATCACGGGATAGACATCCCAAGCATAGACATGCTTATCACAAGTAACCCAGGTCATGGCCACCACAAAATAGTCTTAAACCATCGAGTCGTACCACTACTTATCACGTGAAAATTATATTATCGTCATCAAAATCAAATCACAGGGATCAACATCCCTAACCAAAATACCGGGATAGACATCCTTATCCAAAATCAAGGATCGACATCCTTATCACAATTTATTATTAATTCCATTATACTTTAAACCAAAAAGATGCAAGGATAAATATCCAAAAACCAACATGGGATAAACATCCCGACAACAATCAAGACCATGGGATAAACATCCCGAACCAAACCACATCAAATGCAACATCCAACAATGCAATAACCAACAAAACATAATAATCGAGTAATACAGGCACATATTGAAGGAAATCCATCCTCACCTTGGCCGATTACTCAACTCCGGAGACAATGACCGGTACCAAGCCGGCTCCTCGGGAAACTGCCCGATATCCAAACCTATACAACAAAATAATATATACACATAAATGCACATAATCGGTATGTTATGATGCCCAAACTGCGAAATAACCCATCCCGGTTACATACCTTTTATTATCATCTTTTACCATAATTAAACCTTTTTCCGAAAATATTTCCTTGAAAATAATTATTATTTTCTTACCATATCGTATATTCTTTTCCATAAGATAAAAGTATCACCATAATAAATACTTAACAAATTATATATTTATCAAAAAATACTTCCATATAGTGAATTATGTCATATTCCCCTTTTTCCTAGCAACATAAATTAAATATAAATATATATATATATATATAAATATATATATGTATCCAGAAAATCATTATTTAACAGATATATATATTAACGTAAGCTTACACTATATGTACTCTTTTTCCAGAAAATATAATCTTATTAACATATTTTCTGAAAATAAATATAGGTATGCATATTTAATTTCTAAAGATACAATATATTCCCAAACAATGATATTATCAACATAATAATCTTTTTTCAGAAATATTACTTAGGTATACCGTATTTATATTTTCCTGGTAAAGCATTTTTAATATTTATATCTTTAAAGTATCATGTTATAATTATCTAAATCTCTTGAAAATGTTATATTAGGGTAATTACTCCATTTATTACACAAGATGTAACCATATACCATTGATTATTTTGTTTCCAAAAACCATATTTAATCCATATTATTTATTTCCCCCCAGAATATATTTATTCTTGGATATTTATTATTATTATTTATTATTATTTTTTTAATTTTCGGACTGGGCCAAACAGTGCAAGCCCAGCCCAGTGCTTAGCCCCATATAACCCAAGTGCATCCATGACAGAACCCAAGCCCACTAGTCTAAGCCCGTTAGCCACAGCCCATTCAAATAACCATACTAACCCATGAACCCATCGGCCCATATACTAAATATCCAAGCCCAAAATCAATTCAACCCAAACCCATACAAACCTAGAGAATTCGGGCCAAACCCGTCACAAACGGGTCGACCCGCGTGCTTATAACATCCTGCCACTGCTCACCTCTGTGGGCCTAACGGCGGACGGTGCAACGGAAAGAGGCGGGGCGGCGGCGTCGAGGCGGGCGACGAGGCGGCAGAACACACGGGCGGTGACGCAGCTGAAGGGAAGGCGTCGGTGGTGGGCTCCTGCTCGTGGCCGGCGGCTGCCCATGAAGGGGCGACGGCGTGAGGAAGGAGGGCGTCGTCGGCAAGGAGCAGAGGAAAAGGGGAAGGAGAGGAGAAAGGGCGGCGCGAAAGGGAAGGGAGAGGTGGAGGAGAAGGGGTTGCTGGTGGCGCGCGGGCTGTGAGGAGGAAGTGATGGTGGTGCGTGCGTGGCGGTGTTGTGGTGTAGGTGTGGTCGGCGCGGTGGTGGCTCGGGTGTGGGGTCGGCTGTAGCGGAGAAGGGAGGAGAAGAGTAAATAAAGAGAAAGGTGATAGAGGAAGAGGCGCGACGCGAGGAGCCGACGGCTATGGCGGCAGTGCGAGGTGGCTCGGTGGTGGCGGGTGGTTGTTGGTGTGTGTGTGGGTCGGTATCGGTCGGTGGTTGCAAGAGGAAGAAAAGGAGAAAGTGGGGGTGGCGGGTCTCGGTGGTGGTGCCTGTGTGTCTGTGTGTGTGTTTTGCGTCTCGGTGAAAGAAGGAGAAAGGAGAGGAAAAAGGAGGTGGAGGTGATTCACGGGTTACACAGGAAAACAAACACGGGTGACACAGAAAAAGAAGACGTCGCCTTGCATAATTGAGGCGGCTCCATTATGCAGGGCCGTGTCCAAACCGGACCAGAAAATAACTGATACCCCCTTAGTTATTTTCCGGTGTGATTTTTCCGAGAATTCCAGGACCCGAAAAATACCGACTTAGGCCCGAAAAATCCACGGAAAAATCGCGAGCGCGGGAAAACCCTCGGTTTCGAAAAACGACGCTCGATTTACCTTGAATTAATTACCCAAGATTAATTCTTTCGGTAAATCGTTGTAGAAAGACTTTACAGTCCGGTAAAAATCCAAAATTTTTACCCGGGCTGTTACACCTTGTACGAGCCCAAACATAAAATTAAAAGCAAGAAAATTAAATGCTATGGGCCTTTTAATAGCCCAATCGGAATTTAAATAAAAAAAAAACGTAAAATATGCTTACTCGATAAATCTTTCAGCAATAATATATATAATATATTATACTAGTATCCGGTTACTATTCCGGTATATATATATATATATATATATTCTTTTAATTTCATTTTTCCCAAAAAAAATTTTCAGTATATATTTTTCCAGTTTTTTTTTTAATTTCGGACTGGGCCAAGTCCAAGCCCAGCCCTAACCCAGCATGAGCCCAGACCAAGGCCTAGGAGCCCAGGCCCACGCACAGGAGCAGGCCCAACCCATTCGTGTAGGTCGACCCGATCCGTGACCATGGCCCGGTCACTCAAGCGGGTACTCCCCTCTAACCCGGACGAACGGCGGCTTGTGGGGGGCGGCGAGGCGAGCAAGCGACACGGAGAGGAGGTGCGGCATGGCGCGAGAAGGCGGGGAGGTGGAGACGTGGCCGGCAGCGGCTGCAGCGAGGGGCGGCACAAATAGATCCGACCCAGTCGGGTCGCCATTCGCGGGAGGAAGAGAAGAAACGGCGGCAGCATGGGCACGCCTGAAGAGGTGGAGGCGACGGGCGAGACAACGACGCGGGCTGGAGCAGAACGGCGACGTCACGGTGGGCAGTGGGGGTGGCGGCTCGTCGCGTGAGGTAGGCCCGTCGAGCCATGCGGGTTGACGGGCGTCGCCGGCGGGTCTTCCCCTCCTGGCGGCGCGTCAGGAAGCGGAAGAGGACGTTGAAGGGGCGGCGAGACGGCGACGGCACGGGGAAGGCGCCGGGGAGGGTGATGTCGTGCACGGCGGCGCGGAAGGCTTCGGAGTGAACAGTAACCGTAGGGGTGGTCAACTGTTTATCCCTTCCTCGCTTTTCTTCATTTTTATTCATCCTCTGCTCTGCATGGAAATCGGCTAAGCACGGTGTTTGCTCGGGTAGAGAACTTCGTGCTGATAACGTGTTATAAATTGTGTAATTAATGAGCTATGTTTTATGAAGAAAACAGAAAGGGAAGGCAGGAGAAAGAGAAGAGGAAGATGAGCAAGAGATCGTCCATTTTTTCATTCATCATCATCACAAGCCAGAGAAATGGTACAATAAATAGGCAAAACTAATGAGGTGAGGGTACTGTATTGTTAGGTAGGATAATGACATTCATAACACGTTTTATAACAAGACATTTATTGTTCCAATCTTAATGCCTAGTTTTTTTTGTAATTAAATATAATTTGATATAGGAATAGTTTAGGCATTTAAAAATATGGATGATTTAGAGTATGTATCAAGAGGTGATGATGTCACTTCTAGTAATTATCAGAAGTAATTAAGGCATCGCCCGTATCGCGCGGATCCGGTAATTAGAATTTCAGGCAGTTGAATTTAATTTAAATAAATCATCAATCAAACATGGTAGGAAAGCCGAAAAGGTTTCAGTAATTAGCCCAATTATCGACCCACTGGGCCAATGACAGAAACCCAGTCAGCAAAAGAAGGCCCAATACCGACATCAACTTATATTTTATAAACTGACCGAGGGAGACTGGAGAGCTCGTAAAAACCGTTACGTTTGATTTCGCTCCCTGCGTCTCTCCCATTTCTCTTCAACAGAGTAGACTGGCTGATCATTCTTGCTTCCAAGCGAAGTCACAATCCAGCAGATCCAGGTAACTTCCTCGCTAGATCTCCACCGTTTGATCTCTCCCATTCCGTTATCATTGCATTGTTTCTCTTCAAATGCTAAATCTCCAGAATACCTCACTGAACTGATCGTGATCGGATCTGAGATTGGAGTCGCTGTGGATTTTCAATTTCGCTTTCGTTTCTTTCAGCTACCAAAAGGATTCGGTAACCGTTACCGGATTTAGGCTTCGTTTTTTTTTGCTGGCTACATAGATCCAAAATGCGCGGTTATTCAACCGTGTAGATCTCTTTGTTTCGCTTCTAAAACATTTTTCGATAGGAGTTAACCAGAATGTAATCGTAATTGAGCGATGCCACTGTTTTTTTCTACACTTTGATCGTTACTTGACGTGGTTTTCATGTTCCAGGTGGTGATTTCAACTTTGTGTGGTGTATCGGCTGCATTTTGTCGCTTCTATAATCCATCGCGATGGTAAGCGTTGCTGTTGGTCGTTTATTGTTCTTCTGGTTATGTTTTATGTTTATATTTTTTTATTTGCGTTTTGTCGGTGATTCATGTGCAGGTTGTGCTTGCCGTTTCTATAGTAAGCAAGACCGGGAAAGGTGAGCTGTTGGCTGAATCCTTTATATTGGCCTTTTTTTTTTCTGTTTAGATTTTGTATTTACCATCGCGGTTTCAGATTTGATACTCACCAATGAATGCCTACTTTTTTGTGGTTTAGGTGCCTTTTTCAAAATAATCATATGATATCTTCAATAGTTTGTTTGATTTGCTGAGCTGATTTGTAAAGATTACTCATGTAAATCATCTTTCAGCTAATTTTTCTGATTGTTTGTGTTATAATGCAGTGCTTGTTTCGAGGCACTTTGTTGACATATCTCGTATAAGGATTGAAGGTCTTCTCGCGGCATTTCCCAAGTTGGTTGGTACGGGAAAGCAACACACATATATTGAGACTGAGAATGTGCGGTATGTTTACCATCCTCTAGAGTCTTTATTCTTGCTGCTCCTGACGAACAAACAGAGCAACATCCTAGAGGATTTGGAGACTTTGAGACTGCTCTCCAAGGTTGTATCCTTCTTTTAATTATTTTTTTAGTTACCTATCACCTTCTTAAGTTGATTTGTCCTTGCATGTGGATGCTTGGCAGTAGTATCAGTTTCACGTTATTGTTCTTTTTTTATTTTGCTTCTTGTACCTGCTCATGCTTTTATCTCCCTCAACTTTTTTCTGCTTTCTCCATGCCTTGCTATTCGTAAAGGATTCTGGGCTTGATGCTTGAGTTTCCAGTCTTCTGGTATTTATTCTTTAGTGGGGAAGAGAAGAATATGGATTCCTTAATTTGTTTCTAGATACCCGAATATGCTTACTCTCTCGATGAAGATGGTATCGAGAGGACAGCTTTTGAGTTGCTTTTTGCTTTTGATGAGGTTATTTCCCTTGGGCACAAGGAAAATATTACTGTGGCACAAATTAAGCAGTACTGTGAGATGGAGAGTCATGAAGAGAAATTGCATAAGCTAGTACTTCAGAGCAAGATCAATGAAACAAAGGACATTATGAAGCGTAAAGCCAGCGAGATTGATAAGAGCAAGGTAATTCTTCTAAGTTTGTTTGAGGAGGAGAGTAGGCGAGGAGAATTCATTTCCTATGCTGAAGCCCTTTTTATGTTCCCCTCTCTTTTTTGTAGATTGAAAAGAGTAGAGGTGATAGAGGAGGATTTATGTCCTTACAGTCAATGGGTTCTGGAAGAATTGAAAGCAGCTTTAGTGATATGAGCATTTCTAGCAATGGAAGTGGCTTTGGAAGCGCTTCTGGGTTTGGGGGGACCACTGATATGGACTCCTTTTCCACCAAGCCTAAAGGTTGCCCTCTTTTATCTGGAAAACTATGCAAACCATTACTAATTTATTAAGTTTTGAATGGCACAATTGGTATAGTTTCCGACGCTTTTGGCATATTATGGTTTCTTTTTTTATTTGTGTTATATTTAAAATAGTAGTCAGTACAAGTCAGTATCAAAGTGCTACCAGTCGTTACGTTGTCTTGTGAACCTCAGTGGCAGAAGTTTTTGGGCTCTTGCTCAAGTGGATTAAGTCAAATCCTTTGCTATTTTAATTTGTGGTGCAGGTCGTCAACCTTCCTCTGCCACTGCTCCTCCCAAGGGTCTTGGCATGCAGCTTGGCAAAACGCAAAGGACAAACCAGTTTTTGGAATCCTTGAAAGCAGAGGGTGAGGTGATTCTTGAAGATGTGCAACCAAAGGCAGGCCATGCTAAATCAGTTGCTGTGCCAGCAACTGACCCAATCACTTTGACAGTTGAAGAGAAACTCAATGTAACTCTTAAACGGGATGGTGGAATGAGTAACTTTGATGTCCAAGGACAATTATCTCTTCAAATACTTAACCAGGAAGATGGGCTGATACAAGTTCAGGTACTTCCATGCTCCTCAGTTTGCCACGACCTTGAAATTTTTTCGCAAAAAGTTACAGATTCCATTTCATGGCTATCAATAAGTGTGTGAAAACCTTCCATTATTTTCATTTGTTTAATTGATTACTCATCTTCACTTGATACCTGAGCCAATACCCTCGGTGCTTCTTTCCTTTTTACATTTTCATTAGAATGTTGGCTAACTTACTACAATTTTGAGAGTTGGTTTCTCAGCAGTCAAGATTTAATGGAAGTCTTCATATCTCATATGTTCTTCAAAGTTATGTTTCTTTACTTATAGAGAAATCATCACTGGAAAGTTGAGAGTCTTTCTCTTTTCTATTTACTGTGGATAGATCAAGGCATGATATTAGCTCGAATGGAATGGCAAAATATATTGCCTCCTGAATTTAATTTGTACAGAATTTTGTATATGCCAAAAATTGTGTGAAATTGGAATGGACTTTCAAGAACTGATAACAAAACAATGACAGATTTTGTGGTTCATGTTGTGTGATATGTAGTTGCTTTATTTGTAGATTGAAACCGGCGGAAATCCAAGTGTCCTTTTCAAGACTCATCCTAACATGAACAAAGAGTTATTTGCCAACCAAAATATTTTGGGCTTGAAGGACCCTAATAGACCATTTCCCACTGGTCATACTGGAGATGCAGCCGGTGTTGGTCTTTTGAAATGGAGAATGCAAACTTCTGATGAGTCAATGGTGCCACTGTCAAGTGTGTACAGATTTTGGGCAACTAATATTATGATTTACCGTTTCTGTTGTATCCTCATCCTGATGATCTTTTAAATTTTTAAATGCTGCAGTCAACTGCTGGCCCTCCGTTTCTGGAAATGAAACTTATGTCAGCATCGAATATGAGGCTTCATCCATGTTTGATCTGCGAAATGTTCTGATTGTAGTACCTCTTCCAGCTCTTAGAGAGGCACCCAGTGTTAGACAGATAGATGGAGAATGGAGGCAAGATTCTATTTTCTCTTTGTTGTTGTATGCGTGGTTTATTATAGTGCATGTAGCCTGAGTGTATGTTTCTTTTCACTGGGCTTGCAATTTAATTTTTCTCTCTTATTCTTCTTCTTCCACTAAAAGTAATCTGAAAACACATGAGTGCAAAGTTTTTACTGAAAGAGAGGTCGTCTTTTGTACCATTAGCTATTTAATTTTTAAGTTTTAGTAAATAGTTACAGTAGAACTGTTCAGCTATATTGTAAAGAAATGAGAGGATGGCTGCTGGATGCTTACAAACCTATTGAAATTCTGAAAATAATGATAGAGAAAGTAATTTTTATGGCATTTTGTTGATACCACTTTTTCCTTGTCGTTCTTTGCTATATCTTTTGTTGTCTTAGACTCTGCTACATTTGGCTTTCAATCTATCCATGTTTCCAACTTGCAGGTACGACTCCAGAAATTCTGTACTGGAGTGGTCAATTCTTCTAATCGATAACTCAAATCGCAGGTCAGCAAACGGAGGGTTTATCACTTTTAAAAGTTATTTAGTGTTTCATGCTTTATGCATTCTTGGCTTAAGCATTTCCGACAATATATTATTTAATTAATTTTCTTGGCAGTGGATCAATGGAGTTCGTTGTGCCTCCAGCAGATTCATCAGCGTTCTTCCCCATTTCTGTCCGGTTTGGGGCTACCAGTACATACAGTGAGCTGAAGGTATACTTTTCATCTAAAATATTGGAATTTTATTGAGCCATGCTTCTGTGAAAAGTTTTGCTTTGTCAAAAGGTACTTAACTAGGGGTAAATACCCAAGCAAATTGGGGTTGGAGTTGGCTAGCCAACGCGTTAGTCATTGGTTTACCTGATGCAACTGTGGAGAAGGTAATCGTCAGCCTTTTTTGTGGGATGTGGCAAATAGAAAAGGCGTCTAGAGAATGGTCATCTGGTAAATGCAACTAAATGACACATCACGGGTGTAGGAAATATTGAGATGCTCATTTGATTGGAATTTTTGGTGTAGCATTTTCTAATCTAATTTGTTTATTTATACTTTGTCTCATTTACTTCAACTCTTCGAGTTTTATATTTTTTTTGCAGGTTGCCAACATCTTACCTCTGAACGGAGGATCTCCTCCTAAATTTTCACAGAGGACACAATTGATCACAGAGCATTACCAAGTAGTCTGAGTCACAATTCACATCGGAGGAATGAATTGTCATGGCATACTTGGATTGCTGTGTGTCCTGTATGGAGAAATTTGATTAGTACATTTCATTTTTGGAGATTATTTGGTCGTTGAATCCGATTTACTTTCTTTTCTCTTTACACAAATAGATTTACCGCAATTTGCCCATTCTTTTTGTAGTTTCTGTACACCCTAAGAATTTGGTCGTCATGTACACCTTACAGAATCGTCTTAGATAATAATAATATTTTGAATCGACATGATCAGTTCGGGAATTGTATAAGTCACTTCTGAAATTACGTCTTGTTTGACATTCGCTTATTATAGGCCGAGTAAAACACCGCTCGAATAAACTCTGTTTGCCGCATATTTTGGTTTATACGGACTTGGAGGACAAAGAAGATTTGGGTCGAAAATAGCAGACGATGATACGATCTAAGTACTTTTTTCTTGTTTCTTTCGTAACCGCACTTCCAAAATTTATCGTGAATGTAATTAGCTGTAAATAATGAGTCTTATGTATTCACTAGAACTCCTTATAAACAACAGCGGGGTAACAGCTGACGCAGGCAAAGAAAGACTATCAGATGCATACAGCGAAAGGGGGGATTCACCATTTATGTATAGGCACTTGTTAGATTGAAATCTTTGGAACAATGTCTATCAAACGAACAGCAGAGTAAGATGCAACTGAATTCGCATTTCAAGGCGTTCCTATCTGCAAAATACACACCTTTACCAAACAAGTTGCATATGTACCAACATCTACTCCAGCAGACTTCACCTTCCAAAGGGGAAAAAATGCTTTGACATCCCTCTAAATTTGGTCTCAATTCTCATTCCTCTTTCTTTACATTTGCCTCTCCATCATCCGTTTGCAGGACCGCTATTTTCTCCGTCACAATCTGACCAACCTTGACATACTTTTCCATGAACTTATATTCCCAGTCCTGTAAAACTTCAAGCTCAGACTCGCTTAGACCTTCAAGATCCGCTGTAAGGTCTCGTGGATCAAAAGACATAAGGGCCAAAGCTCTACTGGCTTCCCTCCCAGCAAACAACGCATATGGACCTCCTGGTCCATAAAACATCCTGCACAAGATTTTCAGACAAGAAAAAAATCAGCAACCCAGATGAACTAGACACAATAGGGATATGTTAATCGGATCAGAGAGAAAAAGAGATATTACCTAGAGGGAGAGACATCATAGATCTGGCCTTTGATGGCCATGAGGAGAGGCTTACTAGGATCAGAACCATTATAAGCTCTCAGTTCCTCCTCGGTCATATCACCTAACTGGACTGGTTCTTGAATTGGAGCCGGGATTGGTATCGGTTGGGTGGAGGAGATGTTAGCATCTATGGGTTTCTTGTCATTGAATTCTTCTGGGTCAACAAACATACTGCACACAATCCTGTAAGTAACAAACATAAGTGCAGCAATAGTGAAAAACGCCGCCGGAGATAGACCCGTGTATGCTTCGATGGTTTCCATTGCCGTCGAGTACAGACCCATCGTTCTCTCCCTCTCTTTTTTTCCCTCCTTTTCTAATCTTTACTTCTTTGGGGCTCTTATTAGTTGTGGCCTGTGGGTGTTAACCACTACCATGTGTAGAATAATGGGGAGAAAAAAAGAGGTACCATGTTCATTTCTTACGGTTCTTACCTACTACCACCAGGCAACCAATCATAATGGACAAGTCAAAACTTCAAACTCCAACTCACCTACCATTTGGTCCAAGTATTACAGCTCTTCCTATCTTGCTTGCCACAAAGAGTACGAAATTTACAACCGCACCGGTCTTATAACTTGCTAAAGCTCATCAAAAAAGGAAGTAAGAAAAAAAGGAGTAAATGCAGCGAACGGCGATGCTCACATTCGGTGAACGGCGTAAAACTTGCACGCCTAAGCAGCATCCTATTAATTTCAAGCTCTGAAAAAAAACTAAAAAAGGACGCCGCCCTCCATCGTCAAGGTCCAAACTCAACTGTATGATTTTCTAAAGTTGCTGCGGTAAATGGGAATGCTGAAATTTGGATTTTCACTCTAGTGACAAGAAGGAACGATATAGCAGCATTGGAAACCAAAAACCAAGGGTGAAAATGCGAAAGTTCGGATGCACTATGCATATGATTTTATCAATTTCTCTTTTTGCTCTTCTCGAGCATCCATGACTGCCTGCATGAGGCAAATAAGTACCTTACGATGCAAGAACTCCATGGATGAAGGTTTGGCGGTTTCCCATCAAAAGGGGGGCATGTTGATAAGCACAGAAAGTAGAAACAGAATAATAGAATAGAAGGAAAAAAAGATATTGGGTTTACAATATGTCAAACAGTCAATATTAAATGAACTGTGCCACAATAAGCTTCAAAGTTCAGATCAGTTTAGTCGAGCGCAAGTGGCCTGCCTTGGTTGCCTAGTTACATACAAAAGACACGCATATATTTATATACAGGTGCTAACAAAAAAAGAGTGTGAGAGCATCATTAACAGCCAAATTAGGAATAATTATGTAAACGATGACAGCCCCAGTAGGTCGTCTCTAAGCCTCAACGCACAGTTACGCCTTGCAAAAGATGTTTTTCCTCCTCAAACTTCTGCAGAAGAATAGCCACGGAATCCTTGTACTGTCGAAACTGCAGCAAAACAAACCATAAAAATTGATTCTTATGTTAGATGATAGATTTGGTAGGTACAAAACTTGAATTTGTTTATGTGCACACATTTGCAGGTGATCCATTGTAGCATTACCTCTTTCACAACAATTTCACATCGATGGACTAACTCCTGCACTTTGGCAGATGCAGATTCTTTCACAGAGTTAGTCTCAGAATGTATCGCATCTACCTACTCGTTCAAGATTAGAAAGTTAGCTGCAATAATGATAAAGAAAACTCGCATGATTGCTTGAGTATACAATACAGGAAAGAGAAAGGTCACCTCTGCTAGCACAGCATCAACCCTTCGTTGTCTCGTTTCCAGATCACGCCTCCTAGATTCCATCTCAGATGCAACGCTATTATATTCCTTAGCAGCAGCTTCACATTCCAGATCACTTTCCTTCTCTAACACCTTTCTTAAGTTGTTCAAACTTTGGGCTGGGGAGGAGGGAAAGATGGTCATGAGTTCCAAAGAAGGGTCACGTAAATTGAACAAGAAAATGAAAAAGATACCAGCAAATCTACCTTTCCCTTGCAATTCAACCAGTTTAGCATCAAGTGACCTATCCACCACTACATCTTCACGTTGCTTAGTTTTTAGGGACTTCAGTTCTCTTTCAATGGATTTTGCAGAATCGACCTGCAAAAGATGATAAAAGGAATTTACGGTTTACCACGCCAATTTATTGATCTTGGAAAAGCGTTCAAGAACATATTTAAGCAGAAAAGGAGCAAAAGCAATCTCCAAAAATTATGATTTTGTTTGACCATTAACAAGATTCTGACTTCCCTCATGGAAGCTTCACTTGAGCATACCATGACGAAAAGTAGATGGGGTTAGCCAATAGGTTTTGTTGCCGCCATCTAATTTTGTTGTGGATCAACTTTTCCTAGCAGTGATCACAAAGAATCCATACGCAAATTCGGTCAACCACAGCACAGGAAAAACCAGCTCACCTGTTCCTGAATGGCCTGCATCTGAGCATAATGCTTTGACAGTTTCTTGTGAACCTGAGATACAGCAAAGAAAGATTCCATCAACTAGCTATCCATTAAACTGAATTTGGGTCCCTGAAAATTCTATATCTTCAACCCTTTCAAAATCTTAAGGAACATTTGCCTTCAGTAAGCATCTAATTTTGAATACACATTATTTCTCCATACCAAAACCACTGCTCCCATTGACCATGAAACTTCATTAGTTAAAAATAGAGACAGTATACTTTTATTTGGAATTTGAAAGAGAGATCAACGATATCTGGACCTTGAATGAAGAAAAATCTTAAATTTTATAGAGTCATTGCTCCCAGGACGACATCAAGCATTAGCATAAACCTTCAAATTTCTCACAAAATACCAAAGAAACCACAAAACCTTTCCTATGCTAACATTTATAAACATATATGCAAGAAGGCTAGGTTCCATTCGCAGAAACCTTTCAATTAAATGATCAAAGTTTGAACTCCATGGGCTAGTGCAAAATGCAAATTGTACCTTTGTGTAAAGGTCAAGAACAGATGTTCTCTCTTGAAAGGTTTGCATTGCTGACCTTTCGGCATTCTTTGCCTCTTCTCGAACTGATTTCTTCTCCTCCAAAGCCCTCTACATTAACAAGTAAGTAAAGGGCACATAAAGCAATTAGCCAACTTCGTAACTATGATAAAACTGGCGCATAACACATTCTATCTTCCTATCAACAATAAAACAGAAAGGAAAAACCATGAACCATAGGCAGCAAAAGTCATTGAGAAACAACAACAGAACCACACCTTTTCTCAAAAACCCATTTCAAAAAAATCAATCACAGGGGACTTGAGACTTGAACAATCAACTGTGACAAGGAAAGTCAAACAAAAACATTGGCTCCCACGTCACGAAGCATCATAGGATATATCACTGTTATTATGTCCACGGTTTTAACTGGCTCCAAAGTACTCTGTAGCAATTAATTCATGTTTGGCTGAACCAAGTTCCCCTATGTACTCCGTTCGTGTATCACTTACCCATTTAATTATCAATTAGACAAGTAGAATACCTGCAATTTCTCTGGTGACTGAACAATTTTTGAGCGTAAATTAGCATTCTCTTGGGCACTTCGTATCAGATCAAACTCAGCATTCTGATTCTGCCAAAAAGAAAAAGAAAAAGAAAAAGAAAAAGATGCATCATCCGCACAGCTTCAATCTCACACTGAACCACCAGTTGCCTGCCCTCATATTTATACACATAAAAAAAAAAAAAAAAGAAACCATCAAACCCACTTAACGCCAAATCCCAAAACGATTTTGTCACACTCCACTCATGCCAAATCCCAAATTCAAACATCATTACCTCCACATCCATTGCTGCCGCCTTGTCCTTCAGTTTCTTGTAGGAAGCTTTCAGCGACACCTGGTGGCTGTTGAGCCCCGCAATTTTCTGCCTCAGTTCTTTAACCTTCGCATCCAACTCCTCAACAACCGGTAACTCACTTTCTCTCGCCACTTTCAGATCAGCTATCTCCTCATTCAACTAGCCAAAACGCACAAACAAACAACAAATTCAGATTCTTTTTAAAAAAAAAAAAACTAACAAATCACAATAACCACTCCCAATTCTCTTTACCTGCGAAATCTTCGCCTCCAACTCGCACCGCTTCTCCTCCAGTTGAGTGAGTTCCTCCCAGATCGGCCTCAGGAAATTCATTTTCGTGTCCCTGACAAACCGAAAAATGCAACAGATCAACAACTCATAAACAGAAACCGGGGCTCAAAAAACGGTTAAGAAAGCAAAAACGGCACCGGATCGGGGATACCTGTGGAGGAGGAAATTGAGAAGAACACTGAGGAATAACTCGGTGCGGTCTCCTTGTGGTCGAAGAATATCTCTCATGCTAAATTTCCAGGGACAGGCCAACACAATCAGCACCTGCTTTACCCTCACGTACAGATTCACCACCCGAGTCGATACCATGTGGTGCTCCGGGTTCTCCAGCTTCTCCAGCGCCCCGAATTCCATCTGTCCTTCGTCTTCTCTACACACAAAAAACAAAAAACAAAAACGCACACACAACAAAAAAATTTATCGAAAAAGAAAAAAAAACAGATAATAGTAGCAGAAACAGGAAAAGGAGATGTTAAGGAGAAGTTAGTTACTCGGGGAGGAGGTCGAGGTTGATTAGGAGGCGAGTGTAGAGATCGGCGACGAAGTCTCGGGTGGGGTTTTTTAGGTCGGAGTCGATAACGGCCATGATCTGAGACTCGGCGAGGATCGTCATTAGCTCCGTTCGGGAGAGCTTTGGGTACTCGAACTTTGACATTTTTGTGGTGTGATTTTTTTGCTTTGTGTTGTTTGGTTTACTTCAGTTGGGTAGTAGAAACTGAAAAGAAAGGGGATTAGGTTTTTGATTTGGGGAAAGGGAATTGTTTTCACTTTTCCCGCCAGAGGAAAAAATAAATTTAAAACTTTTTATGGGATCGGGTCGGGTTCCGGTTCTGTTGGGGTAATTGTGACGGCCCAGCGTGAGATGATGGGAAATGGTGGCCATAAATAGTCTTTGGGCCAAGAGAAACGAGACGCGTGATACAAAAGTTTGGGCTCTTTTATTTTTTATGAATTATTGTAGTTTTAATTTTAAACCAAAAACATTTAAGTTCTAAGCAAACCAGGTTGGAATACAAAAAAAAAAAAAAATTAAAAACAAGGTATGATGGTTTGAGAATGTAATTAAACAGAGTATAATTTGGTAGAGTTGTGTAATAGGTATGTCCTAGTTTAAAGGGAACAAATTATGCAAGAGAATTCTTAGAAAATAATAATAAACTCAAACTACTTTTGATTGCATTTTGTTTCCATCATCAAAGCACTTGGGTTCAACTTCGTCATTTGTAAATGACAATTGAGAGTGTTTTATAAATTGTAATGTTGGTAATAATCCTACCTCATAAGAATATCACATGGATTGGAGCTAGAGTAGGTCTAACAACTGGCTGGAATACTCTTCTTGTAATAAGCAAATTGTTTCTATAACTTTTTCATATTAGCTAAATATTATATCTCCATCCTTTTTTTAACCGTGTGGAGCAGGTCATGGAGTAGATATTCCTTTTCGTGTTGTAGTTGACCTCCTCTTGTGGTGGGTAAATTTCTTTATTTTCGTCAATTGAACATACGTTCCGACAATTTTTTAAAAAAAGAAATAAGCACTACGTTTCAAGTTTCAACAAAACCGAGACAAAACTCGGAAGGTGTACGCGTTTTGGACACAGAAAAATGCCCACACGATGGATGGCCCAAACTTTAATGGTCACTCTCAAAGGCTTTCTCCACGGCCCACCTTCTAAAAGGTTTTGTAGTTTCCTTCAAATCTGTTCTTTTTCTTCCGTCTCTGTTGACTTAAAAGGCTGTGACTGATGTTGACTTGTTTCGTTCTTTGGTCATTTTCCTCTCCACTTGAAATTTCAACACCTTCTATTTGATTCGATCACAATCTCACCTCAAGCTAGTTCTTCTCTACCATCCCAGCTTACAATTCTTATTTAAAGATGCATTATATCTAAGGATGGTTACTTGAAATGGATGAGCTGACATATTATATATTCAGGAGGGTAAATAAATTGTGGCTTTTAATGATGATATTGGAGTGAGCATGGCTCATGAATAATTAAAAACATTCTGAAATGGACAAATTGGCTCTTAGTTGTATGGTTTGTTCACACATGTTCGCAGACAAAGTTGCTTATAAAAGGCCACTCCTATAAAGCATAACATACACAGCAAAAATACATCCAACTTTAACTGTTGCTTCTTTACTTTTTTTAGAGAGTTTTGTGGGAGCTCCAAAGTTGGGTACATTTGGGGTTTGGGATTTGAGAGGCCATTTATATTTCTATGAAATCAGCTGAACTTGTTAACATTTTGTCAGATTGATGAGTTTGGACAAAAATAGGATTATTTAGTCATCTTTCAAATCATTTGGAAACCAATCATGTTCAATGAATAAATACCTGCAAAGTGCACAAGAAAGGCATCTTCACTTTAGGGAAGAAAAAAAAAATTGATGAGGAAAGGATCCATCGTGTGATAGTCAACTGGTCGGACTCCTGCAGTCCTGCTTTTGGCGCAATTTCTGTGAAATTAACCCTCAGGAATTTTACTTAGAGAAGCTGAAAAGGTCAGCTAAGCTGATCTAGAAACCATATTGTGGGTCACTTCAGCCACACAGCATCTGCTATAGGAAGGTCTCTACTACCATTCCAGGAACAAGGCAAACTATATAGAGACACAAATTTTAGATATATTATGGTGCTTCTACTTTTGATCAAAATCATTGCAGTTTTCAAGAAGTGCAAGAACAAGACATCATGGACCCAAAACAACTGCAGAGGTTCCCTTCAATATCATCTTGCTTCCCTGAAAGATTTTCTGGTCCGAGTCCAACAGTTGAAATCAGTCAGCAGAAGTGGTCTATCTCTTCTCATCCTATGCATCAACTTCCTCGTCCAATTCCTCCTCAAAGTTCGGTTGATAAGTATCCTGTAGCGGACGGCAGGCAGGTATCACCCCAACTACCCACTAACGTGATACCTCCACGTGCAACTCCAACATCATCGTCACAGACCATAGCCATCGACTTAACTGATCATGCAAGTTCTGTTTCAGCACCAGAAGCTGTTCAGCATCAAAAAAGATTTGATCCTAGGTCTCTCCAGCACTTTCCTTCATTGCCCAAAGTACAGTACAGTACAAGTCTCTCCAGTAAATGACAATTGTTTTATAAATTGTAATGTTGGTAATAATCCTACCTCATAAGAATATCACATGGATTGGAGCTAGAGTAGGTCTAACAACTGACTAGAATACTCTTATCGTATAATAAAAAGGAAATTGTTCCTATAACTTTTTGATATTAGCTAAACATTATATCTCCATTCTTTTTAACCGTGTGGAGCAGGTGATGGAGTAGATATTCCTTTTCGTGTTGTAGTTGACCTTCTCTTGTGGTGGGTAAATTTCTTTATTTTCGTCAATAATTGAACATTTCAAGTTTCAACAAAACCAAAGACAAAACTCAGAAGGTGTACGCGTTTTGGACACAGAAAATGCCCACATGATGGATGGCCCAAACTTTAGTGGTCACTCTCAAAGGCTTTCTCCACGGCCCACCTTCTAAAAGGTTTTGTAGTTTCCTTCAAATCTGTTCTTTTTCTTCCGTCTCTGGCTGTGGCTGATGTTCTTTTTTTTTTTTTTGATCGTGAAAAGATGATTGATTTCATTGATAGATGATAATAGAGTTACAAGCTTCCGAAAGCAGGTATGGACTGCTAATTACAATCACGTATCAGCCCCTCCATAATACAATTAGGAGGGTTGGCTATCCAAAACAGCCAGCTTGCCTAGCTAGAGTGTGGGCTACAGAGTTTCCAGATCTCTGAACAAAAGAGCAAAGTACAACATCAAAAGAGGATATTAGAAACTTAATATCCTGTATCAAAAGAGCATGAGGAGCTAGGCCTGGGTCCTCGTTGGTGGTCAAAATATTATATAGAGAAAGGCAGTCGGTCTCGACAATTAGCTTGGGCAGTCTAAGCCAGTAAGCAAATTGGAGGCCGTATCTCAAAGCAAGAGTGTCAAAGGTGAGGGGGTCAGAAATAAGGCAAGCTTTGTGTGAGTAGCATGCGTGAAAAGTTTTATCCCACTTCCTCAAAACAACACCAAAACCAGCACTGTCAGATTCTTTGAATATGGCACCATCGACGTTGAGCTTATAAAATCCCCACGGCGGCGGAATCCATTGTCGGGGGAAGGTCTGATGGCTTGGTGTGGAAATTGCTGAATGATCCCTCCTAGAGTTAGCAGTCACAAATTCCTGCCAGTATGTTGACTTGTTTCGTTCTTTGGTCGTTTTCCTCTCCACTTGAAATTTCAACACCTTTTGTGCTCCATTGATTCAATCACAATCTCACCTCAAGCTAGTTCTTCTTTACCATCCCAGCTTACGATTCTTATTTAAAGATGCATTATATCCAACGATGGTTACTTGAAACGGATGAGCCGATATATCATATATTCAAGAGGGTAAATAAATTGTGTCTTTTAATTAATGAAGCAAATAAAATCAACAATGGTGTGCAATGCAATCTTATATTTTTTTTGAATGCATCTTTTTGAGCATGACTGATGAACAGAGTGAGCATGGCTCATGAATAATTAAAAACATTATGAAATGGACAAATTGCTCTTAGTTTGTAGGTGTGGTTACTGTATATGTATGGTTTGTTCACACGTGTTTCCAGACCAGGCTTGCTTATAAAAGGCCACTCTGTGTAAGCATAACATACACAGCAAAAATACATCCAATTTTTAAGTGTTGCTTCTTTAATTTTTTGAGAGAGGTTTTTTGTGAGCTCCAAAGTTAGGTTCATTTGTGGTTTGGGATTTGAGAGGACTATTTGTATTTCTATGAAATCATCTGTAATTGTTTAACATTTTTGTGAGATTGATGAGTTTGGATAAAAATAGGATTACTTAGTCATCTTTCAAATCATTTGGAAACCAATCATGCTTAATGACTAAATACTTGCAAAGTGCACAAGAAAGAAAGGCATCTTCACTTTTGGAAAGAAAAAAATTGATGTGGAAAGGATCCATCGTGTGATAGTCAACTGGTTGGACTCCTGCAGTCCTGCTTTTGGCGTAATTTCTGTGAAATTAACCCTCAGGAATTTATTTAGAGAAGCTGAAAAGGTCAACTGAGCTGATCTAGAAGCCATATTGTGGGTCACTTCAGCCACGCATCATCTGCTAGGAAGGTCTCTACTACCATTCCAGGAACAAGGCAAACTATATAGAGACACAAATTTTAGATATATTATGGTCCTTCTACTTTTGAGCAGAATCATTGCAGTTTTCAAGAAGTGCAAGAACAAGGCATCATGGACCCAACAAAACTGCAGAGGTTCCCTTCAATATCTTCTTGCTTCCCTGAGAGATTTTCTGGTCCGAGTCCAATAGTCGAAATTAGTCAGCAGAAATGGTCTATCTCTTCTCATCCTATGCATCAACTTCCTCGTCCAATTCCTCCTCAAAGTTCGGTTGATAAGTATCCTGTAGCGGACGACAGGCAGGTATCATCCCAACTACCCACCAACGTGGTACCTCCACTTGCAACTCCAACATCATCGTCACAGACCATAGCCATCGACTTAACTGATCACGCAAGTTCTGTTTCAGCACCAGAAGCTGTTCAGCATCAGAAAAGATTTGATCCTAGGTCTCTCCAGCACTTTCCTTCATTGCCTAAAGTACAATACAAGTCAACTCCTCAATCATCAGACGTGACTTCTTGGAATATTCCATCAGTTGATCTGATTGACCAGAGAAGTTCATATTCTGCACCAATTGGCTCACATCATCATGACAAACCTGCTAGCAGCACTCATTCTGGACCTATTCCTACTCCTCTACCATCTTTACCAAGTTCTCTTAAAGGTCAGTTGGCTTCAGTGTGCCAAATCTTTAAATTACTGCTTTCTTGATATCTGATTATCTGAAGGAAACCTAATGTAAGTCATTAAGGAGTGAGCATAAATGTTGGCATATACATCTACAAAGGTTTGAGGTAGAGATACAAGACCACTAATGTGTTTTATTTGTTTTTTGACAGGAAATAAAAGGAGTACACGGCTTACTTATGCACCTCTCTACCAAGCTGCAATGAAGGGTGACTGGGAGAAAGCTGACGACTTCTTAAAATCACATCCAGGTGCTATAAATATTAGGATCACAAAAGAGATGGACACAATTCTCCATATTGCTGCGGGTGCAAAACATACTAAATTTGTGGAGGAAGTGATCAAGTTAATGGCTGTTCCTGATTTAGCTTTAAGAAACAAGTACAACAACACGGCTCTTTGTTATGCTGCTGCTTCAGGAGTCACTAAAATAGCAGAACTAATGGTGAACAGGAATAGAAACCTACCGATGATAAGGAACAACAAGGGGGTCACCCCTCTTTATATAGCGGCTTTGTTTGGACATAGGGACATGGTGTGGTATCTGTTCTCTGTTACTTCAGATGCAGATTTGACACAAGAGGATTACAGTGGCCTACTCATTGCTGCTATCAGCACTGATTTGTTTGGTATGGCAGGAGTAGAAGCTTTCATGGATTATCAGAAAGCATTTTATTGATTGCTTTTGAAAATTGAAGGTATCTGACCGATCTTCCTCTGCGTATATACAGATGTGGCATTAAGCATCATTCAACACCGACCGGAACTAGCCATACATAAGGATGTGAATGGGGAGACTGCACTTCATGTTTTAGCCCGCAAGCCTGCAGCATTTGCTAGCAAGAGTGGACTAGGAATGTGGCATAGATTTATGTACTCATGTGAGTATTCGCAGTTTCTTTGCCCAAACATATGCATACAAGGAATACTTTGCATGACATTGCTCACTCACTACTATCAATTCTTAATAGGATTGCATAATTTGACTTGCAATTTTGCTGCACATAAGTTGCTGACTATATACGCGTTGTTCAATTACCAATCAAGAGTTTCTAGTTGCACATAGTATGCGGTTTTGTAGAAGATTTCTGTGAATGAATCATTTCTATAGTTGTAATTTGTTGGTTACAGCTTTGGTTTTTCTTTGCTATATATTGTCAACTGAAGAAGTCCCTGCTACATGGAATTCTGCAGGGATTTTCGTGGAATCAGAAGAAAAACGCAGCTGCCCATCTAGCGTGTTTGAAACCCGTCAGCACCAGATGAATAGAGGTCTCTCTCTTCCTCCTCTGCATTTGTTTTTGTGTGTTTGTGAGTTTTGAACAATGCAGACGGATAGCTATTTGTGTTTTGTTCTGCTTCACGCACATGTGTCTTTTTCATCCAAGACAGGCATAAGCCCCAATATGCAGATTAACTGTTGCAACATATCTGATTTCATTTTACTATCTTGGAGTTTTTATAGAAATTGCTATGGCTTTGTATCTTGATTGATTTTAACTTTCTAAGTATCTGATAAGTACTTGATATTGCTCCATTGTTGCTCACCAATTTCATTTTTTAACATTGGCAGCTTCTGGCAGCTTGGTGCTGCGCCTACTCCATACATTCCAAATGCTAGGTAATAAAATGTTATGTTAAAAAGAGAACAATATTCATGGTATTCAAAAGATAACTGCACTTATTTTAGTTATTCTGATGGGCAGTTCCTGGAATTCACGTAGTTTATGAGACAAAGGTGATGCATGTGCAAGCTCTGGAGCTCCTGAAGTTACTCTGGGAACAAGTTCTGCTATTGAATGATTCAGAAATTTCAGGCTTCCTTGGAAGCCCTTCACCACTATTCATTGCAGCAGAATTTGGAATTCTGGAGTTCATCGCTGAGCTTATACGCTCCTACCCTGATCTCATATGGAAAGTTAATGATCAAAGCAGAAGTATTTTCCACATAGCAGTTATGCATCGTCAAGAGAAGATCTTTAACCTCATGCATGACATTGGAGCCCACAAGGACATGATTACTTCATACAGAGATGATAGTAATGCCAACATATTACATTTGGCTGGAATGGTTGCCCCACTAGATCAACTCAATATCATCTCAGGCGCAGCTCTCCAGATGCAACGGGAACTACTGTGGTTTAAGGTTCAGTCTGATATCAACTTTAGCTCAGCTAACTGATATTTTTCCTTGAAAACTAACTTATAACTACTAATTTTTGTTCTCTGTGTAATACATCACAGGAAGTTGAAAAGAATGTACAACCTTCACTAAAGGAGATGAGGGACAAATGTGGAAGAACACCAAGGATGTTATTCACCGAGGAACACAGAGGATTAGTAAAAGAAGGAGAGAAATGGATGAAGAATACTGCTTCATCGTGCATGCTTGTGGCTACACTTATCACCACGGTGATGTTTGCTGCAATTTTTACAGTACCAGGAGGCAATGATAACAATAAAGGCACTCCTATTTTCCTAGAATCCAAATCTTTCATAGTCTTTGCTCTAGCTGATGCGCTTGCTCTATTCTCTTCAGTAACTTCCATACTAATGTTCCTATCCATACTTACTTCACGTTATGCAGAAGAAGACTTCCTCCAGTCACTTCCCAAAAGATTGGTAGTAGGTCTTGCTACCCTCTTTTGCTCTATTGCATCTATGCTTGTTGCATTTGCAGCAACCTTTTGCATTGTACTTGGCCAAAAATTGGCTTGGATTGTTGTCCCTATTTCTTTAGGTTCCTCTGTCCCTATTACCTTATTTGCATTCTTACAGTTTCCACTTTTCGCTGACATGATCCATTCACTGCTTGGTGTTGGCATTTTTGCCCGAAAGAATTCAGAGATGCTTTATTAGTCATCACAGTTAAAAAAAGCATTGTGTTCAGCAAATTCCACAGCAAAAATTGATTACTTCTACTATTTCCAGGACTAATTTGACTGACTTTGTTCTTGTCATTTTATAATATCCGAGTAGGGATGAACATAACAGTTAGATGGAAACGAGAAACGACTTGACATTCAAGTTACCTGGCAATTGCTAGCATTCATCTACTCTGGGAAAAGTTAGCCAGGCAAAAATGCACCCTGACACCCTCAGTTTACAAACATCATAACAGAAGACAAATGACCCTAAGAAATCCTATATGCTTTTCCAGCATTTCATAAAGGGTAATTGATTCTTTACTTGATTTTTAGGAAGACAAAAGTAAGTAGGATAAAAAAGAAGACAAAAATATTGCTTATTAACTACTGGGGTCATGAAAGTTCAGTTTGGTTAAAAAAAAAATTAACGGGGTCATGCCATTTTCAAGGGTTAGAGTCACTAAAGCACGGATCCGTCGTGTGAAGGGGATAGACAGGGACGCAAGGTTCAGAATTCATGATCTGAAACTCTGTGTAGAAGTGTGTCTTCATCATATTCCCAGTTGATTGGTGTACTACTAGTACTAGAGAGTTGTAGACGAAAAAAAAAAGGCACTAGAAATATTAATTTTATGTGAATGGTGAAATGCAGGGTTGTTATTTTTTGGTGAATTTAAGGTACAAATTAACAAATGCGTTAGGAAATACACAACGACGACGATTACCTATTCGTAGCGTTAGCGTGATATTTCAGGTTATTTGTAGGCTTCCTCAAGAAAAGTTAGTCGATTGCTTCTATACATACATAATATTTATCAAGCAAATGATTTATAAAAAAGAGATTATGCATCGATCAAGAAATGTTGCAGTTGTGCCAAATCTATGTTATTGCATCAGTTCTTTTCAGTGACAAAGACAGAAATTGGCAGTTCAGTAGTATGAACATCAACGTTTGTTTTTGTGTTAATGTCCAAATCTCATTCAACATCGGAATAAGAACTGCATTTAATGAAGAAGAGCTTACAAGCTAAATCTACCACAAATAAAAGTGAACCAACCATGCCAGTACTACTCTACTAATTTACTAGTACAACAATTGTAACAAATTTGTATCTGCTTATAAATAGAGTAAACGACATTACAAACTGGTAGTAGTCACGTAACTTGTACTCTATTTGATAGGGGGGAAAAAAAAAAAAATCCGTCTGGTTTCCAATTAAGACATAAGCAAGAAGTGGGTGCTTTTCACCGACCGCGCACGTTAAAACCAAGCGCCACTCTTCAATGTCCAACACCGGCGGCAGATCACAATGAGCCAACGACTTCCCCTCTCCAAGTCCAAAAACCCTAATAAATCCCAAGCCGACACCAATATGGCGCGAAAATCCACCTTCTTGCAGCAAACCCTGTTCTTCTGCGCCTGCTTCATCCTCGTCCTAATCTACGCCGTCTTCAACACCTTCCTCAGCCCCGATGCCACCGCCTCCCCTTCCTTCGCCACGGAGCAGAAGGTGTACCTGGAAGACGCCCAGGCATTCGCCGCCGCCGCCGGGAAAATAACGGCGAACAACAACGCCGGCGAAACGCCGAAGGCCAAGGTCTTCATGTACGATCTCCCGAAGCGATTCACCTCCGGCATCATCGAGCACCACGCGCTGGCGCGTGGCTCATCCGATCCGTCCAAGGCCACCTACCCCGGCCACCAGCACATGGGCGAGTGGTACATGTTCGCTGATCTAAACCGGCCCCAGGAGGAGCGGCTCGGCTCACCCGTCGTGAAAGTCAACGATCCCGAAGAAGCCGACCTGTTTTACGTCCCGGTTTTCTCCTCCCTCAGCTTGATAGTCAATCCTTCCCGGCCCGGCGGAGCTGCGTCCGGGTCGGTGCCGGAGTATAGCGACGAGAAGATGCAGGAGGAGCTGGTGGAGTGGCTGGAGAAGCAGGAGTATTGGAAGAGGAATAAAGGCAGGGACCACGTGATCATGGCCGGGGATCCAAATGCTCTTTACCGGGTCCTGGACCGGGTCAGGAATGCGGTACTTCTCCTGTCAGATTTCGGCCGGGTCAGACCCGACCAGGGCTCCTTAGTTAAGGATGTGATCGTGCCTTACTCCCACAGGATCAACACTTACAATGGAGAAATCAGTGTGGAGAACCGCAACACTCTCTTGTTCTTCATGGGTAATCGGTACCGGAAAGATGTAAGCTTTTGTGTTTTTTAGTCACGGAATTGTGTTATTATGGTTTTGATATTGAATTGTGTGGACTTTGACTCTTATGATTCTGTTTTATCTAGGGAGGTAAAATCCGTGATTTGTTATTTCAAATGCTTGAGAGTGAAGAGGATGTGATAATAAAGCACGGGACGCAGTCTAGGGAGAACAGGCGTGCGGCTACAAAGGGGATGCATAGTTCGAAATTTTGTTTGAATCCTGCTGGTGATACACCATCAGCTTGTAGATTATTTGATGCTATTGTCAGCTTGTGTATTCCAGTGATAGTTAGTGATAGTATTGAGTTGCCTTTTGAAGATGTTATAGACTATAAGAAGATTGCAGTTTTTGTGGACACAAAAGAGTCTTTACGGCCAGGACATTTGGTTAATTTGCTGAGATCGGTGACCGATGAGAGGATTCTGGAATATCAGAAGGAGCTGAGAGAGGTAGGTGATACCTTGTCTGCATATCTTTTGTTTTTTCTTACTCTGTTTCAAATCTGTTATGCACTAATGCTTGGAAGAAGTTGAAGAATTTTGGTTATGCTGGCAGTGCGAAACTAAAAACTTCGATTTGGGTTGGTGTTCTGGTTTGACATGAGCATTGGTTTGGTTGTCAACTTCTCATTTGACTTGATCTATGATGTGTTCTATAAAATGCTCTGGAATGACTCAAATGAGTGCATTTTCCAAGTGGAAAATCATTGTTGATAAAGCCAATCTAGTGCAAATTCTAGTGCATGTATCTGACTCTCGTGCGGTTAGATTGTTTGGCTCTGGGGCTAAACATCACTACTAGGTTATGTGTGCTTTAGTTTAACTTGCTTATTCATTTCATGGTTATAATGGTTATCAGGTTCATTGAATGTATGCCACGCTTCTCTGATCGGGTTTAAACCTAAATGTTTGCTTTTCAGGTGAAGCGTTACTTTGAATATGGCAGCTCAATTGGGACAGTGAATGAAATATGGCGTGAAGTTGCACAGAAGCTACCTCTTATACAATTGATGATAAATCGTGACAAACGTCTTGTCAAGAGAGACCTCGCTGAACCAGACTGCTCTTGCGTGTGTACAAACCAAACTGGGTTTCTTACCTTCTTATAATGCAAACATATTCCATGAGTTTGTAAACTATTCTTGCAAAACCTATTGCTGATGTCTGATGGATGGCCAGAAGAGCAAGGATTCTTTAACCTCACTTTCAAGGATTTAGAAGAGCAAGGATTCTTGACGCACAGATATCTTTATTTATTCTGAAGTTAAGGCTAGGCTAGCCTATGCCCTTGATTGGCCCCTTGCGCCACGATGACTAAAACTGTCTCATTAGAGATTTTCTTTGATAGATAGCTGTAGATGTCTTATACTTTCTCCCTTAAGTTAAATCATGTATGCTATACAGCAGATCACCATCAGCTCCTAAATTGGTTAGTAGTCGTCATTGTAATTCATTTGTACATGCGCAAAAATAATAGCATAAGAATTTTTATTCTTTTATTTAAGCCTATGTCTTATTGATTACATCAATGAATAAGTTACTTTGTTGCTCGGATCAATGAGTAAGCTAATCTATCATTGAAGTAACTCTTCTTCATGATGTCTGTTGAATTATATAACAGATTCAGAGTCCAGAAGTTAACAAATGCTTGGAGTGACAAAGCTTATTTTGTTTCTCATATGCTGGTGTTACTCGAGCTTTGTTTATCTCGTAGAAAGATTAATTCCTGCAGTTCTTAGTCATGGCATCTTCAGAATGCTAATTGATGTGTATTAGAGATGAGCCATATCCACCTGCTACTGTTTTTGTTTTTGGTTGTTAAATCTTTTTTTTCCTAGTGAAAAGATAACAACCAAAGTATTGTTTTCTTAAAGTTTCTTTAGTGGTTTTACTCAAAAAAAAAAAAAAAACTTTAGTGGCTGGCATTTTCTGTCTTTATTGGATAACGACCGGCAATACAGAGAATAAATCTGCTTCTACGGGTTGCCAGGGATGATGGAGTCTTAATAAATAGTCATGCCCTGAGCTAGTAAGTCACATAATAAACAACAGACAAACTCACTTTGCAGCCACGGAAATTTAAATATTTGAACATGAAATAAAATTTTGCTAACATGCCATACGAATGGTTCATCCTACAACGAGGGTGCAGTGCATTGCAGGTTGCACGGAGCAACAAACTTGGTATAGTTTCTAGTCACAGTTACAAGTCACAGGTTTTCTGCTACTTGCCCCTCCAAAAACAAAATGGAGGAACAATGTATACCTCCACCTGATAGTTGTTCAGAAGTCTAGCTCACAACCAAAAGAATATGCAGACACAGTCCCGTTTTCAATATTTAACCAGGCGGCCATTTCATTTGTCTCCCACCCAGGACGTGCAAGTGGAGATGATAAACAGATTGACCTGGAAAGAAAACCCGGGAGATAGCAAGATCGTCATCATAATACTTGATCAGAAACAACATAACATAAACAAAAGATTAGACCTAAGGAACAAGAGCTTACATGCACCAGGCCCATTGTTGATAACAACACGAAACCCGTCCCCAATACCTTCTTTTTCAGCCACAATTTTAGCAGCATAGAGAAGTTGGCCAAGTACCTCAGCATGTCTGGCTTCCGCCTGAGAATGATGATCGAGGTAAGAGGCCAATTACTACTATATCTCTCTTGTCTGCTAAGATTTTCCAATGTTCTTTATTTTGACCATGTGTGATGCATAATTGCAGTGTACCCTAAAGGGCAAAGTCCAAGTGCTTATAGACTTCCAACAAATTGTACAAAGTGAATAAGAAAAAAATGTGATGATAGCAAACCTTCCCAAGCGTTGTCAATCCATCCCTGAGCTTTGGAATGACAAGAATATGCACGGGAGCCTGAGGGTTTATGTCTCGAAATGCCAGGACCTTTTCATCCTCGTATACAATAGAAGAAGGAATTTCCTTGGATATGATCTTGTCAAAACTGCGAAAGGAAAAGAAAAGGAACACTTAAAAGCTATAGCTTTCTCACACCAGAGAACTTTCAAAACCAAGTGATGCCAATAAGCTCTCTGGATTCCACATTTCGATAGGTCTCGAAATCCACAATCTAAAATATGCTTGAATCAATTTTTCCAACTAAAAATATCAGATCAGTTAAAGTGAGTTCAAGTGTTCATACATTGTTGGGGCTCCACTTTCGGCACTCGCTGCAGCCGCTTTGGCAGCAGCCTCTTCATCGTTTACAGCATTAGTGCAGAACGGGGATCTAAAAAGTGTCAGAAGTAATCAAGACGTCAACAAAGATTCAAAGCAATAGTTAAGGTTCTTTGAATGAACAAGAAGAACTAGTGAACAAAACCACATAATGTCCAAGCAGGCATACCAAATAAGAACGTAAAAAATAAGTTCTTTGGTTTGTGGGGAAAAGAAGCAGCATCTCAATAGGAAAAAGAGGACGACTCATAAACGGCTAACCCATCCCTGTAACTAATGTGGAGGGGACTCTTATTCATCCCTTCAGCATACAAAAGCCATTTACCTACAAAACCACACTCTTTAAAAGAGCTCTATTTCTGCATTTCTTTTATAAACACGTAGTGAGTTTCATGATTGGCAGAAATTAGAACCAAAATCTACAATGCAACACAAAACGTTACCAATTACCCACTGTTTTTTTTTCCTACACGGGTTTCTTCATAGATTCACATAATACCACATCAAATATTTTCATCAAAGACACGAGTCCCAAATGTAAAGAATCAACTTTTTTCCCATAAACGGGCGTTTCACTGTCACTTTCCAACTTCGATTTTGATAAAGAAACCAACTTTCGCACCAGAGATTATGCTAACAAACCGGCACAAGTGATGATCTTTTGGACTCGTGTGATTGCCTCAATATCTCAAAAACAGCAAAGAATACTAACCGCGACCATTAAGACAGTAACCAACTGAAAGTACCTGCGGGAGTGAAGAGGAAGAAGTAGCCTCACAGTATTAAAATTGGAGGCGGGTCTTGACGAGACTATCCCATTTGAAAAGGCTCTTGTAGCTAGTCCACAATACCTGTTCAACCAAATCAAAAATCAAACCCAACCCAGATATTGCATTTCATGAGCATCTAGGAGGACAGTGATATTAACATTACCGAAAAAGAGTAAACGAAGTGATTGCTGCCATAGTGACGGATGCAGAGAGCCAAAGGTGAGTGCTCTATTTTATATAGTAACAGCCATCGAGATGGGGCTAAAGTGCTTCTTAGCTCTTGTTTGTTTGCATACCTGACAGTGTAATCAGGACCCTTGATTGCTATGACCCACACCAGTTTGATCCCAAAATGACGGCTGTGATAAATTAGGCAACTGATGTCCAAAAAAGTATAATTAGCGTTTGGCTCATAATTTATCATCGTCCCCTCCCCTGCTTCCAAGAGCGAAAAGAAAGAAAGTATAGAAGAAATGGCAAATTTTGTACTGAGAATTCCTACAAGCAACCTACGGAGCTTCTCCATCTCAGCTTCAACTAACGGTACTTTATATTCCTCTTTTTATCTATTAATACTTTACATGCTTTCTGTTTATTAGGTTGTCTCTACAAATAAAAAACATGTGTAGTTGATCCCATGGGGCTTTGGTTTTGCTGTCAGGGGCTGTTCCGGGAACTGGTAGTGGTTCACAAAAGCCGGGGCCAGTCATTTTGGAGCTTCCTCTGGATAAGATAAGGAGACCGCTTATGCGAACAAGGGCTAATGATCCAAATAAGGTCCAGGATTTGATGGATAGTATCAAGCAGATTGGTCTTCAAGTGCCTGTAAGTATCTGTCTCAATTTTGAACAATACTGTTAGCTTCTAATTTTGGTTTGGTTTTTTTTTTTCTTCAGTTCTGTTTTCCTTGTACAAAATCACTATTTTAATCGGTTTGCCCAGTGGGTGGGGTTTTGAGTAGTAAGGAGATGGATGAGGGGAATTCACTTCTGAGATTATATGAAGCAGAGTGAAAAACAGTAAAGCTATCAATGAAATAATGAGGGGGAGGGTGATAGGTTTTGGGGCACAAGGAAACTTGCCTTGCTGAAAATTCGTCGTTGTTTTGCATTTTTGTGCTGTGTTGTGGGATTGCAACGCTATTCGAAGGCTCCCCCCTTTATGTGTTTGATGATAATTCTAAAAGATTTCAGTCCACTAAAATACTGTGCAACTCATCTTTCGGGTACTATATGCTAGAAATGCTGGCACAATCAAATGTTCCCAGGCACTTGTTGATGTGGGAAGATGACAGTGGCCATCGATGGATGGACAGAAATGAAAATATCATGTACATGAAGAATCAAACACAGATGTTATACATGCTTTTAGACATAACAGTACCCTGATATTTCATTGGGAGGATTAGAGTGGGAATTCTATAATGGATACAAAAGCTAATTCTTTTGAGAGAGATAGAAAGCTAGTGGTATCATGTATATTTAATATCTTGAAGCCATATTTGTATCGTTCATTATCATCGTCATTGCAGATTGATGTGCTCGAGGTTGATGGAGTTTACTACGGTATGTGATCTTTTTCCTTCTTATTTTCTTGTGATTGACTCTTAACATCATAGCCTCCTACCTTGCCCGGGTTCATCACATTTGCTTTATATCACTGAAGGATTCTCTGGTTGCCATCGATATGAAGCTCATCAGCGCCTTGGCCTCCCTACAATCCGTTGCAAAGTTAGGCGAGGAACAAAAGAAACACTGAGGTTTTTTCTTCTAGCTCATTCAATGCCTGGTAGTAGTCTGCATAATGACTCTGGTTTCAACTATTTACTTCCCTTTTTTCTTGTTTGGTTTGCAGGCATCACCTCCGTTGAGTGTTGGTAGTTCTTCCATTTCTGAAGAAATTTGAAACTTTGCTATTCTTCTGGAAAGCAATTACAATATTTGAAACAGTTTAACGTCTGTCAAGTTTGTATAGAGTTATTTTATAAGGTGACGGTATGCAAGCAATCTGCTTAAATTTTGAGCTTCTCTTTTCTGGTTCTTGTCCTGTACTTCTGTTTAGGACATATATAAGCGACATGTCGGCTAGCATATGTACGACATACTCCCACAGGCTTTTGCAAGAAGGCTCAAAACACAAAGGCAGGGCCTTTTGTTGGTCGGCTTTTGGATGATAGGCTGAGCTTCAAAGGGTAGTTGAGCCCAATGGGCTGTCCAAATTCTGGACCAAGAAAGTCCCTTGTGAACCTAAATTTTTTTAACTAAAAAATAATTACATTAATTAATAACCGTTTTCTTCTTGGTTGACTTACTACTTCATGTTTCAGGTTCTAAAAACTGTTTGGTTTCGGTTCAACTTCAAGGGATCCTTCTTTGGAAACAAACACTTGTGAATGAATCATTATAACATAACATCAAAAAAATAAAATCAGAGTTAACAACTTCACGAGATTGTCACCAACAACTATAATTGTTTACAAAAATTCATATTATATCATATTGTATAGGGGCTTGCCCACCTCCAGTTTATTCCCTCCAGTTTTCCTCCAGTGAACCCTTAGATGATTGACACATCATGTAAAAGAAATCCAAAGGTTAATATGTTGCCAAATACAACAAAAACAATATTAAACAATTTTGTCTTCAAATCCAGAAAACAATCAAGAATTCATCCTCTTCCCGAATGCTGCCTGGACCTTCACTGCCATTTCTGGTGAGAAATATATGTGCACAGAACAAAAAACCACAAAAATAGCCTCAACTATTCCAATCCTTTCTGCCTGACAAATTAAAATATTTAAGCTATATATAAACTATTAATAGCAGGAATTGAAATTGATGAGTAGGAAGATCAAACCTGCTAGGAAGATAGATACATAAAGAGTTGACTGTGAGTTAGAGAAGAACTTTCAAATTTAACCGGAAGAATTTTTTTGTTGTTATTTTAGCTATTGTTTTTTGGAGGAGTTCCTAGGTTGGGACAAAGCTGTTTGATATTGCTTGTGTTGTACGTGTCAGCATAGTAACCTTTGATTTCATTTATAAAATGTGTCAATCATCTAAGGATTCACTTGAGGAAAACTGGAGGGAATAAACTGGAAGTGAACAAGCCCTATTGTATATGGCTAATCAGGGCTGCTAATATTAAATGCAACTTATAAGCAACTACCTTAACCTTCCCACTTAGTTTTGAATGACTAATTCGTTGTAGCAGTTTAAACAGTCTTCGACGATCCTAAATTGGGAGGGGATGACCAAAAAATTGTTTTCTTTATTTTTCATTGGGATGAAAGATCAACAATTGTTTTCGTGACTGTTACATAGCCCACATGTAGAAAATCAAGAGGTGGATATATATATATATTGTCATGTATGATAATAATGTGTCTATTTTTTTTTCCACATTAGACTTGGTTATTCTGATACATAATTAAAAAGAGTAAGAATTGCAATGATGCTGGCTTGATTTCTAAGTCAAGTATGTCCCCATGATCCAATATTTGCTTGAATCCTTCTATTATACGCCGCAGCATGAATCCCCTCTAAAATAAGTCAAATTGAGTGGTCTACAGCATCTAGCTTAGGTGGACTCTTGAATCTTGATATCATGTACTCCACTAATACAACCTTGTTCTCGACAAGAACACTAATTAAATACAATTATACAGACATTATTATATTGGATAGTTACATAATATACGATTAAACAATCCTCGATGGCCCCAGAACCTGTTTGAATATCATTTTTTTGGATGCTGCATAACTAAATGCAGCTTTCGGATATGACTTGTAGTTTAGAGGTGTTTTTTTTGGTTACCATTTTTTTTCTAAACTGATGTAGCTTCTGCTTCATGTAAAAAAAAAAAAACATATATATATATATATACACTTAATCAGCATCTGACGTAATATTTACATCAGCAAGAATCATCAGATAATCCTTTTCTCATAAAATGCTAATGATTATGGAACCGTTTTGATATGCTTTCGCATTTTTCTGGTCTGAACTGAGTATGTCATTGAAGTAAGGTGTCAAAATATACAAAATACAAGCTCATTGTGCCCGAACTCCCTATCCTCCTCATTTAAAATGAGAACAAGTGGATTTTTGGTCCCTGTACTCTCCTCAATTTTGAAATGTCAACCCTGTATTGATTTTTTATGGATTTTGGTCCTTGTATTATCAAAAAAATATGCTTTTTGGTATTTCCGGCCACCGGACGACCGTCGGTGACACGTATCACCATATTATTCAGCCACATCATCATGTGGGATCCATCGACCCAGGCCATCTTTCCAGCTGATTCGGGCGGGTCGATGGATCCCACATGATGATGTGGCCGGATAATATGGTGACACGTGTCACCATAAGCCGTCCGGTGGTCGGAAGTACTAAAAACCATATTTTTAGAGTAGTACGAGGACCAAAATTCATAAAAAATCAGTACAGGGCTGAAATTTCAAAATCGAAGGGAATATAGGGACCAAAAATCCACTTGTTCCCTCTTTAAGAGGCTGCTGATTACCGAAGGTGGATTGTAAAATATGGTTAAACCTATATCAAAATGAGGAGCTAATATGGTTAAATCTATGAATCACTCTATTAGCTTTTTTTTTTTTTTAGAATCCACATTTTAATTCTTCTTTTATTAAAGTAAAATAATATAATTTATTTTAAAACATGGGTCGTTTGTTCTTTTTTTCACTTGTCGCGCGAAACATCATATGCGTGCTCCATTTATTTTGTGACCAAAAATACCGTTTGTTATACAGACGACAAAATACCTTTTTCTTTTGCTTTTGTTTTTTTTGGGGTGCGTAGAACGCGAAAAGAAAGAGAAAAGAAAAACATAAAACCCCGGGTTACTTGTCTTTAATCATCGAATCAAATCGTCATTAACATGTCATCGCCGTTTCTCTTTTGAGGATCGAAGAACAAACAATCCAGGCCAACAAAAAGAGGTCCTCTCTTACTAACAAAACCAACCACCCGCACTCTCTCTTATATCTGACAAACCTTCCCTTCCTCTCCCTCGCTAGACTGGTCCAGATCTGAACTCCTTCAACGTTCAAATGCTCAAAGGCAACTTCACTTCTACTGCCTTTTCAACTCCACACCTCCAATTTTGTCCGTTACTCTCCTTCTCTACTCCCTCTGCCTCTCTCTTTAGCTCTCGCTGTTACTTAGTTAATTACAGTTTCATTCGAGTAATTATTGCTTGCAATTTCCATGTTTCCCTTTAGTTTTTTCGCGTTGTATAATCCTAGCTTGTTATGTTACTTTTTTTGGATTTTCTTTTTTTTTTTAATATATTTGAAGTTTGATCGCTGCATTTCCCTTCATCTTCTGTTTTACATATATTCTCGTGCTCTAATATGTAATTTCTCGCCGCATTTTACGTTTCTAACCGGAATTTTTTGAGTTGGTTTCTCCGTTTAGAAAAAAAAAAAAGCAGTGTTTTTCTTAGAGATTCATTATATGCAGAAGCTGGCAAAGTCTTCTTGGTAGTAATCTGAGCAAAAATACTTGCTGCTTGTGGTGCTATATAATTGTAAAAAACGAAGAGAAGGAAGCAAAAATTCTCTATGGTTTTACCTGTATAGTGTTTGTTATAGCTTTTTATGTGCGTTTTTTATGTTCACTACCTCGATAATCTTAAATTTAAAACCAAACTGTTTGGTTGTGACAAAGCCTAAATGTATCCTTCAATTCCGAGCAGGACTTAACTTGTAGGATTTCCTGGTGGAATTACTGAGTAATTCATGGCGAAATCGAGGCAACATTATTCGGCTCATGATGAGTCCCTGTCGCCTGTTGGCGGGAGATCGAAGGAATGGGAAGGTCCTTCTAGATGGACGGAGTATTTGGGTCCGGATATGACATCTCCTGTGAGCTCGAGGAGCTCCAGGAATAAGGGGCCCGAGGGTCAGGTTCAGAGTTCTGGCGGGTCTTACAAGGGTCTGAACTTGCAATGGGTGGTCCAGCTTACTGAAGTAGCTGAGGGCCTTATGGCTAAAATGTATAGATTGAATCAAATCTTGGACTACCCGGATCCGGTTGGTCACGTGTTTTCTGAAGGGTTCTGGAAATCAGGCGTGTTCCCAAACTATCCGAGGATTTGCCTATTGCTGTCGAAGAAATTCCCTGAGCATTTTAGCAAATTGCAGCTTGAACGGGTAAGGATTTCCACAGTATCAGGGTTTTTTGAGCTACTCCTTCCGTACTTTTCAGGGTTCTATAACTTGTGAGACAAATGTATGGCAGATTGATAAGATTGCTTTGGATGCTCTGAATGATAGTGCAGAACTTCATCTGCAGAGTTTGGAGCCATGGATTCAGGTGAGAATATGTTTGCTGCTGCATGTTCATTTTCTGCAAATTTTAGATGTTCAATATTGAATTAGCAGATAGTGATTGTATAAATCATCAATGTTGATACAATTTTTGATCCAGTCACCGTTTACTCTACCTTATTTCTGAGAACACAGAGATTGCGTACTTTCTAGTTATTGTGGTTATGGCTTCTTGCTGATCGCTTGATTTTGTGTATCAGCTGCTCCTTGACCTGATGGTATTTCGAGAACAAGCTTTGCGGCTTATATTGGATCTAAGCAGCACTGTTATCACCTTGCTGGTGAGTATACAACATCTCTTCTTTTCATCATGCAACGTGTGTTGTTTGAATTGATTTGAGATGCGAAGTACTGACCTCAATAGACATTAGTATATGGAACTTGAGTCCCAATTAAGATGCTGGCTGCCCTGTTATTCTCATTATGATGTGCAATGGAAGAGTGAACTGCTGGCTAGTTTTGTCCATGGTATCTCTGATAACTTTTTGCAGTATTTTTCAGCCCCATCAAAACTCGCTTATCCTTCATGCGTTTATGGATCTATTTTGTTCCTTTGTCCGAGTCAATCTTTTCTCAGAGAAGGCAAGTAAACTTTCTTCTTCATTATCTTCTAATTCTTCCTTTCTTTGATATGTTCTTTGGGTTTCTGTACTTTATTTGGGTACATTTTTTTTGTGTGGCTTACTTTGTTCAATTACAATGCATCAATAGATACCAAGGAAAATGATGCTGCAAATGTATAACTTGCTGCATGCCATGTCAAGAAATGATCGGGACTGTGATTTCTATCATCGGTAAGTGTACTTTTGATTATGGCATTTTGCTTCTGCATCCATCTAGCTGAGCCAACTAAAATGAAACTGGCCTTAGCGTTTATTGTTAATATATGCTGATGGCTGCCCATCTGCAACTTTATGCCACTGGATGCTGCTAAAAGATAATGAATTTGAAGGACCATCGCTCTTACTCTCTCTTTTGTTTTGCAAATATGCATGGATGTTGTTCTTGAATATCTCATGCTGTGGTTTTCAGGTTGGTTCAATTCATAGATTCTTATGATCCGCCATTGAAAGGGTTGCAGGAAGACCTGAATTTTGTCAGCCCACGTATTGGAGAGGTTAATCTTTCCCCCTTTTCTGTTAGATGATATCATAAGGATGGCATAATAGAAAAACTTTTTTCTTGGGGGTATTGTTTGACATGACATTGGTGTCTGGTCTTTTTTTTTGCTTATTTCTTTTTTTTTTCTTTAAATTTCTTAAATGGATTATCTTTAAATTTGGGAGTTATGTTAAAATGAACATATAAGTAATTTTTGCTTATGTAGAAATAAATTCAATGGTGCTCCTTTCTTGAAAAGTTTTATATTCATCTCCAGGTTTTAGAGGCTGTGGGTCCTATTATTTTAATTTCTACAGATACAAGGAAGCTGAGAAATGAGGGAATTCTTAGTCCATTCCATCCTCGGTATCCAGATATACTCACAAATTCTGCCCATCCTATGGTATTTGCTATTTTCATGAAAGATCTTGACATTTGCTTAGGTTAAAATCTCTTTTCAAATTGCTAAACAGCCCAAACAATTGCTGTTACAACTGGGCCTTTTGGATAATTCACTGATGGCTGTCAATTTTCTCTTGCCTTTTATACTTCAGAGGGCCCAGGATCTTTCAAATGTGACCTCTTACAGGGAGTGGGTGCTACTTGGATATCTTGTTTGCCCTGACGAGCTGCTTCGTGTTACTAGCATTGACATTGCACTGGTATGTCTTGCAAAAAATGCTTACCCTCTTATCACGTTATGCAATGTCCTCTCCTAGTGTAACTAACATCGAAATTGTATGTGTCGTCTCGGTGGAATCATCATGCATTAGCCCATGCTATGAATATGGCATGAGAGTGTTGCATCACTTCATATTGATAGAATTTAAGCATATGATATTGAGTTAATTACCGGGTTGTAAATATCCCAGTTACTGTGTGTGAAGAAGGAAGGGGGGCGTTAAATAAGAGATTCTTATTCATGTATACTTTGTGATTTGTCCTTTATGTGTTAAATTCATGTCACGGGTTGCTATTATATCTTGGCTTGATTCGTGCCCCAGAAAGCTTTCATTTTTTCCTGACACTGCCTATTTGTTTACTGTAGCACTTGAACTTGTTTCAATTATCTCTACTTTTGTTATTGTTTTGCTGGTTTTCTATGGAATACTTTTTCAGAAACAGAATCTATGGTAGTGTACTCCTCATGAAATGTTTAAATAGCCGTTCATGTTTCCTCTGAGACTTCTTTCATTATATTCTCTTTGTCACTTTACTTAGTGGTTTTCAGGTTGCACTGAAGGAGAATTTGATCCTGACACTGTTTAGAGATGAGGTGAGTGGTAGTGTTCATGGTCTGAATTCCTTTTCTATCTTGCAGCAGCTGATTTTTATTGAACTTCCAATGTAGTATGTACTGTTACATGAAGACTATCAATTATATGTCCTGCCACGGATCTTAGAATCCAAGAAGATGGCAAAATCTGGGCGGACAAAGCAAAAAGAAGCTGATTTAGAATATAACGTGGCAAAACAGGTTGAGAAAATGATAAGGTATGGACACTGTTTGACTACTTTCTCTTCAAATTATATTAAGCATGTTCCTATTATCTACTTTTCTAGTTCACCTGATCTTGTTTTTGGACAAACAAAAGGGGAAACCTCTGTGTTGAGTGTGGCTGGATGAAATTTAATATGGAAATTAATAAATGATGTAGTGAAGTGCATGAGCAAGCATTCCAGTCATGTGATGCTACTCACCGTGAGAGAAGAATATTACTGAAACAGGAAATCGGAAGAATGGTACTCTTTTTTACTGATCAACCAAGCTTATTGGCCCCAAACATTCAGGTAAGGCTCGTGGTTAAGTGTATGGTCTTTTCTATGGTGATACCTTAATTACTGGTTTGTTTTGAGAAACTCTCATGTATCACTAATATTGTTTGTAGTGAGTCAATATAAGCAAGTGTTATTTATTTAGAATAAAACATATGTCTCCATTGTGGCATGATTTTGGGAAGGGCAAATCACCTAGGTTTTCAGGGGAACATCTATAGTGGTGCTCGATTATCTTTCTTCTCTTTCTTGTTTGTCTTCTAAATAGATTTTCTCTGCACTGGGGTGATCCGTTTAGAAATTCAGCAGCATATATGGCTTGTAGCAGTTTGCCTCACATGGTTGCTGTTTTTCACAGATGGTATTTTCTACCTTGGCACTGGCACAATCTGAAGTCATTTGGTATTTCCAACATGTTGGAATTGGTTCATCAAAATCTAAAGTCGCTCGACCGGCACCAGTTGACATAGTATCTCAACTTTTCCCATTTATATTCCAACCTTCAGTTTCTTTATTTTTCTATCTGAAGATGTTGTTGCTTTGCTTGCCAGTAGTATTCTTTTCAAGTCAAACTGGTGTTGTTTTTGGTTACAGGATCCAAATGATCCAACTATTGGTTTCTTGCTAGATGGAATGGATCATCTATGCTGCCTCGTACGCAAGTATATTGCAGGTTAGATGGATGCAATTTAATATTTAAAAACAATACAATTTTCTGTTGGTTTTGAAGCTTGTGGCCTGCATGCATTGGACCAAGCTATTTTCCGGGGTTCACAACTGGGAATTGCGGCATATGATGCCTTATGGACCATTAGATCCTTAGATAATTATCCTCTTCTTCACTTTTTGTTTGGTTTCCTCAAATCCTGAACATCAATGCCTTTGTTGTTTGGAAAATGAAGACCTGTGACCAAGTTCACATATCTCGAGCACATGTTTCCTGTGTTTTGGGTGCGTAGTGTAATTTGTCTATGCAATAATTATTTCTTCTTTTCTTCTTTTAATATAAAAAAGAATGAATCGATGAATTTCAGACCACGAGATCAAGATTTTGGGGGTTGGGTTGTGGGTAATTCAATTTACCCGGCTGTGACTATACATTTAACATGTGGTTATCTTACTTCACTGTCAGCTTCGTAACGAGAAACTAGGTGTTAATCAATTTTCATCTTCAATGCAGCTATCCGAGGCTACGCATTATCTTACCTTTCTTCATGTGCTGGTAGAATCCGGTTTTTGCTTGGAACTCCAGGAATGGTGGCTCTAGATCTTGATGCTGGCTTGAAAGGTCTTTTCCAGCAGATAGTTCTTCATCTGGAGAACATACCAAAGCCACAGGGTGAAAATGTTTCTGCCATCACTTGTGACTTATCTGTGAGTAATGTTTGTAAACCATTTTAGTGTGTCATTGTGGTAAAGATACCAATGGCTTTTGAAGTAGATGAATTAGAATAATCGTGTTGTTATGGTCAGATTTGTGGATTTGAACTGATAGCTGAAGCATTTAAATTCGAAATGACCATGTTAAGAACTTGACACATTGCTTTTGGAACATCATTGTAAATAGGATTAAAAAATAGATACTTCCAATTGCATCAGACATAATTCAGACTGTTGTTTTTAATACTATCCTAGGGTGTCTTTTGAAAAAGAGAATGTCATACAAAGCTCATTTCTGTGAGCCCTCTCAGTAGTACCTCAAATTAGCCAAAGCTAGTATAGGCTTATACTATTGTTTCCTATCATATGCTTTGCCAATCCATCTTCATTGTCTACAGTTTGTCATTCCTTTCTTAGGAAATAGTTTCAAATCATCAAATTCCATTGATAAACAGGAGTTCCGTAAGGATTGGTTGTCAATATTGATGATTGTCACTTCTTCGAGATCATCTATAACCATAAGACACTTGGAGAAAGCTACTGTCTCCACTGGAAAGGAAGGCTTGTTATCAGAAGGAAATTCTGCGTACAATTGGTCTAGGTATTCCTCATACTCGGCACTGTAAATCAGCCTGTGATGGCTCATCTCTTATTTTCCTTATGTTCTTTGTTTTTGTATGAGAGTTTTTCTTATGTTCTGATGTTTTCCTCTTTGGTGATTAATCTTTTCTGGACTAAATCTGAATTTTCTAGTAATGTGAGAGATTGTTGTAACAATGGTCATGTCTATGATTTTGTTAAATGCAGATGCGTTGATGAACTGGAGTTTCAGTTATCAAAGCATGGAAGTCTGAAAAAGCTGTATTTCTACCATCAACACCTTACAACAGTGAGTCTCATGTTTTTAGATTCTGGGCCTTGAAAGCTGGATTCCTTCATGTCCTCATTGGGCTTCCAGATTGTTAGGAGTTTACTGGGCCCCGGATATAACTAACCTGGCATCACTTTCAAAATAGGTTTTTAGGAACACTATGTTTGGACCAGAAGGGCGTCCTCAGCATTGCTGTGCATGGCTTGGTGTTGCAAGTAGCTTTCCGGAGTGCGCTTCTCCAATTGTTCCAGAAGAGGTGATTGATTGATCTTTATCTTTTTTCCGTAGGTGATCATTATGTAGAGCTATAGCTAGTAACATGGGGTAAAGAAAGTGGAAATGATGTATTTTTTGTCCATAAATGTGAGCCAAAAACATCAGAAGAAGCTCTGCATAGAAGATAAAACTCAAACTACCTTAACCCCCTTCAATGTAAGCGTCATATGTTCCCTCATGAAAAGGAAGTGGAAATGACGAAATTTTCTTGATACGTTCGTAAATCCAGGTCACCAAAATTGGTCGAGATGCAGTCCTGTATGTTGAATCTCTTATTGAATCTATCATGGGAGGATTAGAGGGATTAATCAATATTCTTGATTCTGAAGGAGGATTTGGTGCCTTAGAGACTCAGGTTCTTACTTTATTCTCAAGTTATGATAGATAAATTCATGTAGCGTTTCCTTGGTTTACTAATTATTTGAGAAATTTCAGCTTCTTCCAGAGCAGGCGGCTTTTTATTTGAATAATGCATCTAGAGTTTCAATTCCTTCAGCAAAATCTCCCAAGGGAGCAGTTGGTTTTCCTTTGCCAGGACATGAGAGCTATCCCGAAAATAATAGCGCTATAAAAATGTATGGAAGTTTTTTGTACTATATCCAGGAGGATTTACTGGAATGTCAATTATTGACTTTTGTGCCGATGGCAGGTTGGAAGCTGCAATGCAAAGGTTGACTAACCTGTGTTCAGTTTTGAATGATATGGAGCCTATATGTGTTCTGAATCATGTCTTTGTTCTCCGAGAGGTGCAGTATTTCAAAATTTTGGTGAATCTGCTATGTGCTACTCTATCTACTATGTCATTGTCAATCAATTTGGATATTGTGAACTTATGGGCTGGCAATGATATTCTCAGCTTGTGTGCTGATTATACTAATTGAACAAGTGAATAGCATGGGGTGTGTTTTTCTTGTTTTCTATCCCTATGATGTATTGCCTTGATGTGTCATCTGCATATTCTGAAGTGTCCACTTGGATAATATCAAATATGGGGATCCTCTCATAACATGGTACTTTTATGTGCAGTATATGAGAGAATGCATCCTTGGCAACTTCAGGCGGAGATTACTTTCAGTGTTAAAGACTGATAACGATCTTCAACGACCTTCTGTCCTTGAGTCATTGATTCGCAGGCACATGAGTATAGTTCATCTAGCAGAGCAACACATCAGCATGGACCTAACACATGGTATTAGAGAAGTTCTGCTGACAGAGGCTTTCTCTGGACCAATTTCTTCTCTGCAGCTTTTTGAGAAACCTGCAGAGCAGCTTACTGGATCAGCCACTGAAGTTGTGTGCAACTGGTACATAGAAAACATTGTGAAGGATATATCAGGTGCTGGAATCCTATTTACACCAAAGCATAATTGCTTCAAAAGCACCAGGCCTGTAGGTGGATACTTTGCAGAATCAGTTACTGATCTCAGAGAATTACAAGCCTTTGTTCGTCTATTTGGTGTCTATGGAGTTGACAGGCTAGATAGAATGATGAAAGAGCATGCTGTTGCACTCTTGAATTGCATTGATACATCATTAAGGTCAAATCGTGAAGTGTTAGATGCGGTGGCTGGAAGCATGCATTCTGGTGATCGGATAGAAAGAGAGGCATTGTCAAGGCAGATTGTTGACTTGGATACAGTGATTGGATTTTGCATTGAGGCTGGCCAAGCACTTGCTTTTGATCAGCTTCTTGCTGAAGCTGCTGGGGCTGTGCTAGAAGAGAGTGCACCTTTGATATACTCATTACTCAGTGGTATAGTTAAGCATATACCTGAAGAAATACCCGAGAAAAAGGAGATCAGGAGGATGAGGAGGGTTGCAAACAGTATTGGAGTGGTTGCAGATCATGATTCTGAGTGGGTTAGGTTTATTTTGGAAGAGTTTGGGGGTGCAAATGATGGTTCTTGGACCTTATTGCCTTATTTATTTTCCACTTTTATGACATCAAATATTTGGAGCACCACTGGCTTCAATGTTGACACTGGTGGTTTTAACAACAATATCCATTGCCTAGCAAGGTCAGCTTTCCTTTACTCACCACATGGTTGGACCTGTAGGAAATGCTTCTAAACACAAGAAGTTCAATCTCCCTTTAATACTATTTCAAATTTTAATCAAAATATATCTTTTGTTCTTGGATGTCGTTCATGGTTATATCTTTTGTCAGGTGCATGAGTGCGGTGATTGCTGGAAGTGAGTTTGTGAGGCTGGAGCGTGAGTATCAGCAGAGACAATCTCTTTCTAATGGCCATGCCATTGATGCCTTAGATCCAGAAATACATAGCCATTTGTCTGCTGAAGCAAGTGTGAAGTCTGCCATGCAGCTTTTTGTCAAATTTGCTACTGGGATTGTGCTTGATTCTTGGAATGAGGCAAATAGGTAAATATGCAAGTTATCCACTATTGATTCATAAATCACACATCTCTTTGCTTCTGCATCTGTGACGTCATGCTAATATCCGCCAACATCACTTTCAACTTGATTATAAGCATTCCTTTAGAAGAGTAGCGGTTATTTTCATGTCTTAAAATTTTCAATCCCATACCCTAGGCCACTTCTACTGATGGTGCGTGAAGGCTATTTTAAGAATCAATTAACACACAGCATTGTTGAATACATTAGCTGCCTCGAAAATACAGCGATCAGGGTTCTTGTTCATAGATTATCAAAGTGCTTGTTTTTCTAACTAAATAACTAAATATCATAGGCACCGAGAATGTAGACCCTGTTCAATTCTCCCTGCTTTTGGGGGTTCTTCCTTTTCTGAAAAGGATTGCCTGATCTTACTATTTCCTTATTAATGCTTCTGCTCTGTTCTGACAGATCTCACCTTGTGGCAAAGCTTATTTTCTTGGACCAACTCTGTGAAATCTCACCATATCTTCCTAGAAGCACCCTTGAATCCCATGTTCCATATGCAATTCTCCGGTCAATTTACAGCCAATACTACTCGAACACTCCGTCCATGCCACTGGCACTACTAGGTGTATCGCCCAGGCATTCACCTGCCGTGACACTAGCACATGCATCTCCTGTGGTGAAGCAGACTCGTGGAGACTCAACGCCACAGCATGCTGTAAATGATTCAGGTTATTTTAAGGGATCATCATCCCATAGCCAGGAGCACCTTTATGATACTGATAGTGGAAACCTGCATGCCACTGATAATAGACACCGGAATGTTCGACGATCAGGGCCTTTGGATTATAGTTCAAGCCGGAAAGTTAAATTTGTTGAAGGCTCAACTTCAGGAAGCACAGGTCCTAGCCCTCTGCCAAGGTTTGCAGTGTCGAGATCGGGGCCGTTAATGTATAAGTAATAAATAAATGGTTTTTAACCTGGTGGTTAAGTTATCTTCCTTTTTGTTATTGAGTAAAAGATATATTCCAGTAGTTTAGCACACGTGATAAAGCTAGTAGATTCAAATTTTGTCATGATGTAAATGTCACAAGTTTCCTATTCTTCTCTTCTTAGTAATAAACTGATGTATCTTTTTGGGATTAAGAAAAGGAAAATAAGGTATTCTTTGGCGTGAAAAATGGAGATCATACACACTTTTTAAAAAATTTAACCGTATACTCCTAAAATTTTAATCTTAAATCGTAAAATTTAAAAATAAATAGGTACGGCTTCAGTTGCAATATATGTGTATATATATATATATATAGTTTAAAGGGTAAGGGCGACAATTAGATCAATAACAATTAACATGCTTACCTTTATTTAAAAGGTTAATGACATACATTCTATGCATTTTCAGCAACGGGCTGATTGGGTCTATAAATACTAGGAGCCTAAAGCAACAATTAGTTATTTTATAATCAAGGCAGTCCATCACCTATTTCAGGAGCGGCACCCATCTAAATCTAGTTCCCCACCTGTTCTACCCTTGCCAATCAAATCAAACAATAAAACCAAAGCCAACCCTATATTGTCCCATTACAGGACATGTGGACTCTATTCTACTTTCTTTTCAGCTACTTGTCCTTCGAAACCAGTCACAGACTCCCATGGTGTTCGGCTCCTCAATTAAACATCAACGATTGACCTGACACAGATCAACTTATGTGTTTTTCGTCTGAAACCGATCGACTTTCTCTCCTGTATTTTCTTCATCCCAGTGCTGTACCAATCTAGTCATTTCCTACATAACTGTTTTGTTTCTTTGTATGAATCTTTTATTTCTAACAGTACCTCTCGATTACAATCCAATTAAAAAAAAAAAAAGACATCAACCCTTAAAAAGTTTGTGGAAGATTGAGAAATTTTATGGTAGGGGATTCCCTAAATTTAATTTTAGTTGTGAACCTAAATATAGATTTAATTATATTAAGAATATTTGAAGTATAGTGAATGCATAGTTTTACCCTTAAATAATACAAGATAAATTAGAAAAATACATAAACCTTAGGACGGGGAGGAAGAATCCTTAAAGTATATAAACCCTAAGAGAAGACGGAAGAGCCCTGACGGTAAATTGGAAAAATAAATAAACACTAAAAGAAAAGGTGAGATTCTTAAAGATACTCCCTCTGTTTACTACTCTCTCTATTCCTCAATATAAGATCTTTTAGGTTTTATATTTTATTTTAGAATAAAGATCTTTTATGTTTTGTATTTTATTTCAGAATAAAGATCTTTTATGTTTTGTATTTTATTTCAGAATATAAGAATATTTTAGAGTTTTGAGAAGCATTAATTAATTTTTATCATATTTACCCTTATTTAATTAACCAAAACAAGTTGTATTCCAACCTTGGTATATCTAAAAGTTAGGGTAAGTTAGTAATTATAATACTAAAATTTGATAAAGTAGACCTATTTAATGCTTTTCTTAAGGGTTGTGCAAAAGCCTTAAAGATCTTATATTGAGGAATAGAGGGAGTATTATAAGTGGTTTTAGGCTTTTTTTTTGTTTCAAAATATAAGTCATTTATCAAATCTCAAAGAGTATTAAATTCATTTTTCCATATTTAACCTTAATTATTACCTAGGTATAAGGAAAGGAAGGTCGGGTACATGAAAGGATAAAAGTTGAAATTATAAGAGGATAAATTTGTCATTAGAAAAATATATTAATGAGATTAATTATATTCTTAAAGGTCGTGCAACAATCTTAAACGACTTATAATAGCCAACAGAGGGAGTATTTTGTTAGCATATGTTGGATTATGGCCCTCCAACATACCTGTATTATTTAGTTCGGTTCTTTTAGGTTCTTTTAATTCTTTTTTGGCCCATCCAGTACGTGTACTAAATAAGTCTGTTCCATCACATCCTTCCTTCTATTTCCCGTTAGTTTGACCGTTAGTTGATGCCACATGCGTGACATATGGCAAATTATTGGTCTCCCACATTCCTATACTATTTCGTTCCGTTCGTTTATGTACCTGTATTTTTTTTTGGCCTATCCTATATCTGTACTATATCAAATGGTTCCATTCTGTCCTTCTACAAATTTAGGGTAACAAATTTCAACTAATATTAGGTAGCTTTTGTCACGTGAAATTTTTTTAGCCCCTACTAATCGATAAAATAAGAAATCATTTTCCTAAAAATAAAAAAATAAAATATTAATTGTTTAATTTTTAATGATTTTTTTCAAATCTTTTTATAAAAGTTAAAAAATTAATCTTTAATTTTTTTATTTTCATATTTTTTCAGGCCATAAAATATTTTCCTTTTTTTCAATAAAAAATTTAACCTCAATTATTATTTTATTACTTTTTTCAGTTTCAAAATTCTTCAAAACTTATTTTATCGATTAGTGTGTCCCACTAAAATTATTGGTGATTTTTAGGGAATAAAATATTTTTCTCTTTTTTTCACAAAAAGTTAATTTTAATTAACCTTTTATTACTTATCGATTAGTGGGGCCCAAAAAAATTCCACATGACAAAAGCCACCTAACATTAGTTGACATTCATTACACGGACAAAATAGAACCATTTGATATAATACAGGTATAAGATGGGCCAGAAAAAGTACAGGTACATAAAAGAACCGAATGAAATAGTATAGGAATGTGGGGGCCAATAATTTGCCACGTGGCATCAGTTAACGGTCGAATTGACGGGAGATAGACGGAAGGATGTGATGGAACGAACTTATTTAGTATAGGTATACAATAGAACCGATTGATATAGTACAACCATAGGATGGGCAAAAAAAATATAAGTACCTAAAAGAATCGAACTAAATAGTACATGGATGTGGGAAGGCCATAATCCGCATATGTTCAAAACCAATCAAACTTGGGGAATCCCTTTAATAAAATGTTTCCCAAGGAACCTCGATTCTCTGCCTTCACACTTTACACTTAATATCCTCACTAAAAGCTTTCTTCTATTAGCTAATAGCTACCTCGTTTGGGGTTGGCCTCTTTTGCTTCCCCCCACTACCTTTTGTTGCTCCAAGGAGTTTACTGAAATAAATGTTGGTTGACAAACGCCGTTATCGAGTTTGGAGATCTTGGGGTTTAGGTTGATAGGTTTCCCTTTTGACAAATTCTAGCACGGGTAAAATTAGGCAAATTTATTTCCCTCAAAATAGGAAGCTTTCGCTAATGTTTTAACAGGAGATGGAGTAGGTGGTGAAGCACATAGAGTATGCAGCCGTAAATATTAAAACCCGCTCTAATAGGTGATGGAGCGGAATATGCAGCCTTGATATTTTTTTTTTCCTAAAATTTAGGTTGAGGTTTTTTATTTGTATAAGAAAAATAATGATTACTGAGATATATATTCAGTCAATATGTTAGAAAAAATTAATTATTTAGACACATAGTAGTTTTGTGCTGTACCCCAATGGGGCAGTTCACCCACATAGTAGTTAATTTCAAAAAATGTGTACTGTATGTGGAATTGTGGATATCCTCTTATGGGACCAACAGTACGACATGCGAAAATGTTGATTGGACCAAAAAACAAAATGAACTTAAAAGTGGCATTTCTTTTAAAATAAAATCTGTGAAGATGTCCATCATAAAATGAAGAAAAATTTAGCTCTTCAGTGTAGTCCTCACATCACAAGTTGTGACATATACACCTCACAAGTGACACACCCCCGCCGCTTCGCTTGATCAAAATAATGGTGCATGTTCAAGCTTGAAAAGAAATTCAAAGATCTGTAACCAAAATTTTCGTCCCCGAAAAGTTATATTTTGTCTGCAAAATTCAAAGATATGTAAAATGTTTGTCATCTATTTCATCCCTAGATCCTCCCTGTTTCGTGGTGTGATAAATATTCAGTGGATACCCTCTTCCTATTCCTAGGAATTTTTTTTGGAATCTAAAAATTAGTATTGTTTTTTTTTTCTGTCCAAAACAGAAAGAGGTGAAGTTGTCTATTATAAAATGCAGAAGGATGTAGCTCTTCATGTCAGTTCTCACTCAAGTTAAGTTGGGCCGTACACCTCACAGGGTAGCACACCCCGGCCACTTCACTTGATCAAAATAATAATGATGCATCTTCAAGGTTCACAAACCCAAAATAAGATGCATGTTCAAGCTTCAAAACTGCCTATTTCAACCCAAAATAGTGACAACGGACCTGAGGTTACTCGACGAGTAGCACATTTTCATCCTAGTATCTGGGGTGATCGTTTCCTGTCTTGTCCTTCTGAATCCGCGGTAAGAACATTTATCTTCAACTAGCTGGTCCATGCCCTGTCAGTTTGTGTAGGTATAATATTTAAGTTTATGTTAAATGTTTGTGTAGGAAATCGATGGTAAGATGGAGAAGAAGGTTGAGGAACTGAAGAAAGAAGTGAAAAGGATGATGGTTGCCGCAGCTGGAAACAAGTCACAAATTCTGAATCTGATCGACTTAATCCAACGCTTAGGTGTGGCTTACCATTTCGAAACTGAGATAGACAAAGCGTTAAGTGAAGTACTGCTTCAAACCAATTATGGAGGAAATGAAGATGACCTTCACATAGTTTCTCTTCAATTTCGGTTGCTTAGGCAACAAGGTTTCAATGTCTCATGTGGTATGCACATGCCTTTATCTCACACCCAACGATTAAATGATCATTTACATATATATGTATGTATGTAGACCCATCCTGTCATCTTTTAGTGAAAGCTAATGCTTATGCTTTGGGTGGGGTTACTGATGAATATTAACAGATGTCTTCAACAATTTCATGGACGGAAAGGGGAACTTGAAGCAAGAGCTCACCAATGATGTGCAAGCAATATTGAGCTTGTATGAAGCCACACATCTCAGATTCCACGGTGAACAAATACTAGATGAACTACTTGAATTTACTACCAAACATCTTAAGGCTATAGCATCATCCCATTTGAGCCCCACACATTCATCACAAGTAAGTCTGGCCTTAAGGCATCCAATACGCAAGAGCTTACAAAGGGTATATGCTAGGCAGTATTTGTCTATTTACGAGGAAGATGCTTGGCAGGATAAAGTACTACTAGCATTGGCAAAGTTGGACTTCAATAGACTGCAAAAACTACACCTAAAGGAACTCAGCGGTATCTCAAGGTAAATGTTTTTATACCTTTTGGTTTAATTACTGGTCACAATTTTATGAAATTAATTTGATCCCTTCTGTTAACTAAATTTAATTTGTTATATACATATATGTAATATTTTAGGTGGTGGAAAGATTTAGACTTTGCAAAAAAGCTGCCATTTGCACGGGACAGGGTGGTGGAGTCTTACGTTTGGATGGTGGGGGTGTTCTTTGAGCCACACTACTCGTTGGCCAGTAAGATATTATGCAAAGTTATTAATATAGCGTCCATTATAGACGACATATACGATGCATATGGAACCCCCAAAGAACTACCAGTTTTGACCGAGGCCATTGAGAGGTTTAAACAACCAAAATTTTCCAATTCATTTTCCAAATTAATGCTTCTATAAGGCAGCAAATTAAATCTTCTTGTTCTTAATTAATTTCAGGTGGGATATTGAGTCCATGGCTATGCTCCCAGAATACATGAAACTGTGCTATGGAACTCTCTTAGATATATATGAAGAAATTGAGAGGGACTTGGAGAAGCAAGGAAGATCATACCTAGTTCACTGTGCAAGAGAAGAAGTACATATATATTTGCCGTTTTAATTAATTAACTATTATAGTCTCTGCAAAAAAAAAAAAATTATTAAATGTTTCTACGTATTTCCCTGAAAGTAATGTGCTTACGTACATGGTTTTAAATTGCGCTAGTTTATTGCCTGCAGATGAAGAAATTAGTCCGCTACTACTTCAAGGAAACCGAATGGTTAAATAAAGATTATACTCCAACAATGGAGGAGTACCTGAGAATCGCACTGCCATCCTGTGGATTCTTGATGCTTGTAGGCACATCATTTCTTGGCATGGGAGACATTGTAACAAAGGATACATTCGATTGGATCGCCAAGGAACCAAAAATTATCAAAGCTGCTTCAATTATTTGCAGGCTTATGGATGATATTGCTGGTCACGAGGTATATTCCCCAAGCTCGGATATGATCTATACCATTTTACTATTTGTTCGTAATTTATTAGTTAGTATAAAAAAAAATTGTTAGTAATTTGGTCTGTATTTATTAATTAATTAGTGACCACGATCCTTTCATTAATTTGGCAGTTTGAGCAAAAGAGAGGACATGCTGCCTCTAGCGTGGAGTGTTACATGAAGCAATATGGGGAGCAAAGGCAGAAGCATGCGATGCCCTCAAGAGGCAGATTGAAGATGCGTGGAAGGATATAAACAAGGAGTGGCTTACACCTCATGATCATCTGCCTATGCCTCTCCTTACTCGGGTTCTTAATTTTGGGCGTATAATGGATCTCCTGTACCAAGAAGGAGATGAATACACCCACGTAGGGGAAGTGATGAAAAGTTGTGTCACTTCACTATTTATCGATCCTGTGCCAATATGAAGGCACGGAGTGGTTTGATGGATTTTGCAATCAAATCAACCGAGGGACGGCGCCGAGTGACAAAATTAGGAATTATTGTTAAGGGAAGTCAAAATAATTAATGGTGTATCACCTATTAGTATTACATAATATAGTATGTAAGAAGGAATATTAAATAATCATGGAGGAGAAGAGGCCAGAGGGGGAAGTAGATATCTGTAGGTCCTATTATACTCCTATTCCTCCACTGTAAGAATCGAGCCTGGAGCACCACTGTGTAGTGTCCAGATCCGGCTCGTTAATGTACAACAGTACAAGAAATAAATGGTGTTCAACCCGGTAAACGGGCCGGAAACCGAACATAGTCCAATTCAATACGGCAAAATAAGGTGGTTCAACCATGGTTGAACTTCGGTTACACCTTATAAACCATGCATTCATCGGGTCCATGCCTGTTGGATTACCGATCTGATTTTCAAAATCTTGCTTATAGCGATTCATCTTAACTATTTTTAGAGAATATTCTTTCATGTTGTGGATTTTGTGTACCCTTCTCATGAGATGGTAACTAATTATTACTCCCAAATTATCCTACACAACAGATGAACTTAATCTCAATATGAGAATTTAAATTTTAAAAATATATAAATGATAAGTGATTATTATCAGATCGACCATGTTAGTATAAAAGAAAGTTAGTTTTTGCAACATTATTGATGTTTTAATATCAAGGCTGCATACACTGTCCACCACCTGTCTTCATCAATCAAGCAAAACAATAAACCAAAGTCACCAATGTCCGATTGGTCCAAGTGATAAGCGATTTGGTTCCGCTTAAGCGAGGTTTTGAGTTTGAGTCTTCATGTACGCAGAAAATTCTCATTGGGAAACTCACCCACCATACCCAAGTGCACGATGTGCATATCGTCTCAATTGTACATCAACCTTTAAAAAGGTCCTTGATAACGTACATGTGCATATCGTCTCAATTGTACATCAACCTTTAAAAAGGTCCTTGATAAATACTCCCTTCATTTCAAATTAATTGACGTTTAAGGTTTTGGCACAAAGATTAAGAAACCATTCATTAACTTTGATTCTAGTAAAAGTTGTGATAAAGAGGATAAATTAACCCTTTTATTAATTATTTATTTAAGATAACTTTGCAACCTATCAAAGATTATCATATTTAGTAGGTCTTATCCTAGGGGGTAAATAAAGAAAAAAAAACTGACCTGCATTGAATATAGCAAAACGTCAATTAATTTGAAACAAATACCAATTGCTAGAACGTCAATTAAAAAGAAACGGTGGGAGTAGTATGTGGATAGCATCTTTCCTGGGACACCTGTCCGACACGCCAAAATATGTGGTAGAAAGGAAAAATGTGTGATTTTTTTTAAAAAAATACATATTGAAAGCTGTGAAGTTGTCTATTATAAAATGAGTGAAGAATATTCAGTTCAGTTCTACTTAAACTTGTGATATATAGTTCACAAGTGCTAAAAAAAATGATGTGAGGATCGCAACTCCTCATAATTAAATGGACAATTCGGAAAGAAAAAAGGGCAAAATTTCATTTTGCACTGTTTAATTTTGATGGAATATCAATTTGACTATCTAGTTATTTATTTAAACATTTAAACAATTTAATTTGCCAACTCATCACAATTAAAGTATTTCATTTTAGAAAAAAAAAGACATGTCGTTATATCTCTATCAGTGTTGGAGTTACCTTTTAGATTCTTAAAAACTCCATGTTTTGTAAATATAGGTTTAAATCTTTTGTTATATGTATTTTTAAAACTTACATTTACAAAACATAGTTTTTTTAAGAATCTAAAAGATAATGTAAGACAGAATGCTTTAAATGTGATGAGATGACAAATTAAATTGTTAAAATGTTCAAATAAATAATTATATGGCTAAATTGATACTCCCTTAAAAGTGGGTAAAATGAATTTTTGCCAGAAAAAATATTTAAATGGACAATGTCTAAAAATTCAATGACCTCTCACGGATTTGAATTAAGAAATAATATATTGATAATGAGTGTGGACCTCGTGGCTCGTACCTCCCATTGGAAACGTGTGATAAATATTCCGTGGCTCATTGCGAGACACCTGTCCAACACACCAAAACATGTGGAAGAAAGCTTAAGGTGTGAATTATTTTTTTTAAAAAATATTAATAGCTATAAAGTTGTTGGGGTTCTTTGGAATTTAGAATCTAGTATTGTTTGTTTTAACAAAAAAAAAAAAGGGAGGCGATATTTGCACTCCAAAGTTTTATAACTGCACTCCACTCTATTTTTTCGTACTTTTTAATGACTTAACTGACCCTGTGTTTTTTTCCCAGTCTCTTAGATTTCTTCTCGTACTTTACAATTGCTCTATGTAAGAAAAAATATTTTATTCTTACGAGTGACAACAAATAATATGGGTTTTACTGCTGTGTTTGGTTTGAGTTGCCATGAGGAGTTTTTACAAAAAATAAAAAAGTGATAACAAGTGATATGGTTTTTATTTAGGTAATTTAAAAAAAAAAACTGGTATGCTCATGGCGTATATTAAATATATTTAATATGAAAACAAGTTAGAGTAAATAAAAATCAAACTTTTGCATTTCAGTATTCTTATGTATATACTTTTGATATACATTTTTTTAATGTGTTATTCACTTTCTTGAGAATTTTAATGCTAAATTTTGAAGAAACTTTTAGCCTATATCTTGCACAAAATCATTTCAATTTTGGAAAAGGTCTTCTTAAATTTTTAATAAGAATATACAATTTGACAGAGGTGGTTTTATTACGAATGAGCTGGAGGCATAATTCTTTTCATTTAACTATTATATAGATATAATTATTAGTCACTTTTATCTTTTCAAAAAATAGTTCATAGAAAAGGAAATAATCACAATATTTATTTTTCCAAGAAATTTTGATTTTTTTTGCAAACTGCATTATGGAAAAAATTAATAATGGAAAATAAAACAAGGACCTGAGAGGCAGTATTGGACGTGTAAGAATGTTACAAAGTCTGCCTATTTTGTAAGCGAAACTTAAGAGGCAAAATTTATTAGTGTAAGAAAAAAAGAGGGTCAATTTAGTAATTGGAAGAGAAAGTGGAGTGTAGATATAAATTGTGGGAGTGCGAATATCACCTCCCAAAAAAAAAAGAGAAACAAGAGGTGTGAAGTTGTGACACACACCTCACAACTTCTCTATTATAAAATGGAGAAGAATGTTTAGTTCAGTTCCCAATAATGATGCATCTTCAAGGATCACAAATCCCTGTTCCACCCCACAGTATGATGCATGTCCAATCTTCAAAACTGCCTTCAACCCAAAATGGCCATGACAACGAACCCGAGACTAATCGACGAATAGCACATTTTCATCCTAGTATCTGGGGTGATCGTTTCCTGTCTTGCCCTTCTGAATCCACAGTAAGAAACATTTATCTTTAATCAGTTGGTGTATGTATTGTCCAAATTTTGTGTAATCATCAACTTTATGTTAAATGTTTGTGTAGGAAATTGATGGAAAGATGGAGAAGCAGGTTGAGGAACTGAAGAAAGAAGTGGAAAGGATGATGGCTGCTGCAGCTGGAAACAAGTCCCAAATTCTGAATCTGATCGACTTAGTCCAACGCTTGGGTGTGGCTTACCATATCGAAACTGAGATGGACAAAGCACTAAGTGAAGTACTGCGTGAAACCAATTATGGAGGAAATGAAGATGATGATCTATACATAGTTGCCCTTCAATTTCGGTTGCTTAGGCAACAAGGCTTCAATGTCTCATGTGGTATACATGCATGCCTTTATTTCCCGGCCACCCAACAATTAATTAAAATGCTTTACATATATATGACTTTATATAGGCCATTTTGTCACGTTTTTGCTGATGCTTAATTACTGCTTTGGGTGGCGAGTGAAACAGATGTCTTCAACAATTTTATGGATGGAAAGGGGAACTTGAAGCAAGAGCTCACCAAAGATGTGCAAGCCATATTGAGCTTGTACGAAGCCACACATCTCAGGTTACCCGGTGAAGATATACTTGATGAACTACTTGAATTCACTACCACATATCTTGAGGCTTTAACATTATCCCATTTAAGCCCCATACTCTCATCACAAATTAGTCTGGCCTTAAGACATCCAATACGCAAGAGCGTACCAAGGGTATATGCTAGGCAATATTTGTCCATTTACGAAGAGGATGCTTCACATGATAATATTGTAGTACTAGCATTGGCAAAGCTGGACTTCAATAGACTGCAAAAACTACACCTAAAGGAACTGAGCGCCATCTCAAGGTGAATTGTTTCGATACCTTTTAATTGGTGGTCACAATTTTTTTAATATGAAATTGATTTGCTCCCTTCTATATATTTACTCAACTTTGCTATATATATATATACTAGGTGGTGGAAAGATTTGGACTATGCAAAAAAGCTGCCATTTGCACGGGACAGGGTGGTGGAGTCTTACTGTTAGCAGGGAGAGAATATGCGCAGCACAACACACTTTATTTTATTTGTCAAAACCACACAATAAAACACTAGGGTAAGCCCCTTTATATAGTGTACCACAAATATCATAAAACCTAGTCCTTTTAGATTTAGGACTCCTACCACAACTCAATATTATATTAATTAAATATATTAACTTAGTTTAATATTATTCCCACATTGCCTCCCTTAAACTAAGTCTTCAAGCTTTACCATGCCCATCATCTTCTTGAGCTTTAGGAACACTTCGGTCTTCAATGGCTTTGTGAAAACATCTGCAACTTGATCTTCAGATGAACAAAACTCAAGCACAATTTCTTTGTTTTGCACCAGCTCACGAATGTAGTGATACTTGATGTCAATATGTTTGCTACGACCATGGAACACTGGATTCTTTGACAATGCAATGGCTGACTTGTTATCACAATACACTGTAGTAGGCTTCTCTTGAAACTGCTTCAGCTCACTAAGCATCTTCCTCAACCATACTGCTTGAGTAGCACAATTTCCAGCTGCAATGTATTCTGCTTCAGCTGTAGACAATGCAACTACCTGTTGTTTCTTGGATGACCAAGAGAACACACCAGAACCAAGATGAAAAGCAAACCCAGAAGTACTCTTCCTCTTCTCAATGTCTCCAGCCCAATCACTGTCTGTATAGCCAACAAGCTCCACACTGTTAGTAGCAGAATAGAAAATGCCATCATTCAATGTACCTTTGACATAGCGCAGGATGCGCTTTGCAGCTTGCCAATGAGACTGTCGTGGAGTCTCCATAAACCTGCTCACAAGTCCAACACTGTAGACAATGTCTGGCCTTGTAGCTGTCAAGTACCGCAAGCTTCCTACCAATCTCTTGAAGTTGGTAGCATCAACCAAGTCACCACTGCCATCCTTCTCTAACTTCAATCTCTCCTCCATTGGAGTCAGAATCGGATTGCTATTTTCCATCTTGAACTTCTTCAACACATCACCTGCATACTTTTTCTGTGAAACAAATATGCCTCCCTGCATCTGATTCACCTCAATGCCAAGAAAATATGACATCAAACCCATATCTGTCATCTCAAACTGTGCAATCATCTCTTTCTTGAACTTCATCAACAATTCAAGATTGTTACCAGTGAAAATCATATCATCAACATACAAGCACACAATAGTCACATCTCCCTGCTTGTTAGACTTCACATACAAAGTGTGCTCATAAGGACACCTGTGAAAGCCATTCTCAATAAAATAAGAATCAATTCGCTTGTACCAAGCTCTAGGTGCCTGTTTTAAGCCATACAAGGCTTTCTTCAACCTGAAAACTTTCTCTTCCTCCCCCTTCTTCACATAACCAAGAGGTTGTTCAACATACACCTCTTCCTCAAGCACACCATTCAAGAAAGCAGATTTCACATCCATTTGATAAATCTTCCAATTACTTTGTGCAGCAATAGAAATTATCATTCTCACAGTATCAAGCCTTGCAACAGGAGCAAAAATCTCAAAGTAATCAATACCTGGCTTTTGTTTGTAGCCTTTTGCCACCAATCTTGCCTTGTATCTTTCCACCTCTCCATTAGGCTTGTACTTGGTTTTGTACACCCACTTGACACCAATGGCTTCTTTTCCAGCCGGCAATGAGGTCAACTCCCAAGTTTTATTCTTCTCGATGGCATGTATCTCCTCATCCATGGCCTGAATCCAACGATCATCTTGTGCAGCATCCTGATATAATAGGGGATCACAGTCAACAAAGAAAGCAAAGTGTGCCATCTGCTCTTCATCACTGGGATCATTGTCATTCCCAACAACATAATCCTGCAAGTGAGTAGGCCTTTGCCGATTACGTTGTGGACGACCTGGCACTGCTTGTTGTGTTGGTGGAGGCTGTGCAACTTGTTCTTCCGCTTGTTCAACTTCATCTTCTGCTTCTTCTGCTTCAACTCTCTCAGTGACTAAGTAATGTGGGACTGGCTGTGAATCTGCAGATGACCAATCCCAAACTCCTTGCTCATCAAACGTAACATCTCTGCTAATCACCACCTTCTTCGTCAATGGATTGTACAACTTGTATCCCTTTGTCTCATGGCTATACCCAAGAAAAATACACTTCTCTGCCTTGTCATCTAGCTTCTTTCTCAATGCATCTGGAATATGAGCATAAGCAATGGAACCAAACACCTTCAAGTGACTGACATTCGGCTTCTGACCAGTCCATGCTTCTTGAGGTGTTTTTCCATCAACACTCCTGGTAGGACACCTGTTCAACAAATAAACAGCACAAGAAACAGCTTCTGCCCAAAAATTTTTAGGCAAATTTTTGTTATGCAACATACTCCTGACCATATCCATCACAGTTCTGTTCTTCCTCTCTGCAACTCCATTCTGCTGAGGAGTATACCTTGCTGTCAACTGGTGCTTCACACCATTTTGTTTTAGAAAATCATCACAAACAATATACTCAGTGCCTCTGTCAGTTCTCAAAGTCTTAATTACATGACCGCTCTGTCTTTGAATGTAGAGCAAAAATTGCTTTAAAGCACCACAAGCATCAGATTTATTCTTCAAGAAATATACCCATGTCTTCCTACTAAAGTCATCAATAAAGGTAATAAAATACCTGCAGCCTCCATTTGAAGGAACTTCCACCGAGCATAAATCTGAATGGACAAGTTGTAGTGGTTGTGTGGCTCTCCAAGCTTTTCCTGTAGGAAAAGGATCACGATGCTTCTTGCCAAGAGTGCATGATTCACAAACTCTGTACTGGAAATCAATATGTGGCAATCCAGAAACCATCTCCTTACGAGCAAGAAACTTCAAACTTCCAAAATTCAAATGCCCAAATCTCATATGCCAAAGCCAATCATCACCACTAATGGCAGAACTAAAGCAAGGTAAATCATTGTAGTTAATAAGCATAGGATACAGCCGGTTTTCAGCAATGTTTACCTTTGCTATTAGCCCTTTTTTGTCATCTTTGATTGTGCAAATTCTGCCACTGAATACCACCTCATAGCCCTTTTGAGCTAACTGCCCCACACTCAGCAAATTTTGGTACAAATTTGGCACATAGAACACTTCAGAAATATAGTTGACAGAGCCATTCTTCACTTTTATTGCAATTCTCCCTTTCCCCATCACAGGAATTTTAGTCTTATCACCCAGTGTAACTGTTGTGTGAAAAGACTCATCCAACTCACAGAAAATTTCCTTGTTGCCAGACATATGATTGCTACAACCAGTATCCAAGAACCACCTGTTCTTCTCTGCTGCTTCTGTCTTGTGACTTGCTAGTAACAATGTCTCTGTACCATTAGAGCCTCCAGCTCCACCATCCACAAACTTTGCTTGTGCTTGATTGCCATTATTCCAGCATTCCCTCTGATAATGCCCATACTTGCCACACTGCCTGCACTGAATATGAGACTTGCACTCTTTCTGAGCATGCCCAAATTTTCCACACTTGAAACACTTCATCTGAGCATTCTGTTTGTAATCAACACCATCTCTGTTGCCTCGGCCACCTCTACCACCTCTTCCCCCTCTGTTACCTCTACCACCTCTGCCACCTCTGCTACTTTGGCCTGGGTAGTTATATGCAACTTTATTGCAATTTTCTTCTTTCTGAGAAGCCAAATGCAACTGAGATTGGTGTTCTTCTGCACGCTTCCTGGAATTCAACCGACTCTCATGCACAATCAACTTACCTTGCAACTCATGAATTGACAAGGTCTCCAAATTTTGATTTTCTTCAATAGCTGTCACTTTATAATCAAAATCTCTTGGCAGGCTACGGAGAATCTTCTCAACAACCTGTTGATCTGTCTTCTTTTCACCATTGGAACTCATCTTATTCACCAACGCCTGTATTCGACCAAAATAATCATCAATTGTTTCATCTGCTCTCATCTGCATAAGCTCAAATTCTGCCCTCAATTGTTGCAAATTAACCTTCTTCACATTATCAGAGCCACCATAACAGTTCTGCAAAATATCCCAAATCTCTTTTGCAGTGACAGCATCCAAAAATTTTTCATAGACAGGGAGTTCTACCTTTTGTTCAAGGTAATAACGTGCATCATTATCTTTCTCCAACTTTGCAGCTTCTGCAGGATTCCCTGGTCCATTCTCAACAACATCCCAAATTTTAACATGCTTAAAAAACGTAGTCATCTGCCTCTGCCAGATCAAAAAATTATCCTTGCCATTGAATTTAAAAACACCACACTCAGCAGATTTTGTAGCCATGATAAATCAATTGATATCACCTACACCAGCCCAAATACAAGCCAACCAGCAAAGAAATATCACGACTCAATCTTGCAGTTAAAGCCGCGCACCTGTTATCGTTTTTGCCTGCTATCGATTTTGCCAAAAATCAAGCGATGACTTGTCGTCTTTGCCAAAAAAAAATAATTGTTGCTGTGGTGGAGTTCGTGACCAAAGCGACAACTGCACCTCAAAATCGATTGTTAATAGTGACAAAAGCAACCACAATCGATTTTCCAATCGATTTTTGTTTTGTCTTGTAGTGACTGACAAAAGCAATTCCTCAACACGTCGCCACTCCACCTGTGAATTGTGATGGCTCACAAACAAAACAATACTCTTTCTGCGACGAAATCGATTACCCTGAAATCGATTTTCCCTTTTGTTTTGTTTTTTTTTAATGCAAATTCTTTCTAGCTCCGCTACCACTTGTTAGCAGGGAGAGAATATGCGCAGCACAACACACTTTATTTTATTTGTCAAAACCACACAATAAAACACTAGGGTAAGCCCCTTTATATAGTGTACCACAAATATCATAAAACCTAGTCCTTTTAGATTTAGGACTCCTACCACAACTCAATATTATATTAATTAAATATATTAACTTAGTTTAATATTATTCCCACACTTACGTTTGGATGGTGGGGGTGTTCTTTGAGCCACACTACTCGTTGGCCAGAAAGATATTATGCAAAGTTATTAATATAGCGTCCATTATAGACGACATATACGATGCATATGGAACCCCCAAAGAACTACCAGTTTTTACCGTGGCCATTGAGAGGTTTAAACAACCAAAATTCTCCAATTCATTTTCCAAGTTAATGCTTCTATAAGGCTGCAAATTAGCATAAAAAAAAAATAAGGCTGCAAATTAAATCTTCTTGTTCTTAATTTCTTTCAGGTGGGGTATTGAATCCATGGATATGCTCCCAGAATACATGAAACTGTGCTATAGAACTCTCTTAGATATATATGAAGAAATTGAGAGGGACTTGGAGAAGCATGGGAGATCTTACCTAGTTCACTATTCAAAAGAAGAAGTACGTCTTTTAATTAACTATTATATTCTCTGTAAAAAATTGTTAAATGAGCTCTATTTCTCTGAAAGTCAAATTTGATTTATTATCATTAATTGGCAGATGAAGAAATTAGTCCGCGTCTACTTGAAGGAAACCGAATGGTTAAACAAAGATTATACTCCAACAATGGAAGAGTACTTGGGAATCGCACTGCTGACCTGTGGGTACTTTATGCTTGTAGCCACATCATTTCTTGCCATGGGAGATATTGTAACTGAGGATGCCTTGGATTGGGTCGCCAACCATCCAAAAATTATCAAAGCTTCTTCGACTGTTTGCAGGCTCATGGATGATATTGCTGGCCACGAGGTACCCCATCATACCCTTTTACTACTTGTTATGAATTTTTGGTTTAAAATTTGTTACTTCATTTTTGGCGAATACAAATCGTTCTTATACAGTTTGAGCAAAAGAGAGGACATGCAGCCTCTAGCGTGGAGTGTTACATGAAGCAATATGGGGTAACAAAGGCAGAAGCATGTGATGCCCTCAAGAGGCAGATTGAAGATGCATGGAAGGATATAAACAATGAGTGGCTTGCAAACTATAACAATATACCTATGCCTCTTCTTACGAGGGTGCTTAATTTCACTCGTGTAATGGATCTTCTGTACAAAGAAGGAGATGAATACACCCACGTAGGGAAAGTGATGAAAAGTTGTGTCACTTCACTGTTTATCAATCCTGTGACAATATGAAGGGAAAGCTGGAATCAACAGGATTACACCCCATTACAGGATTTTTTACCCTTAGCTGTGTGAAATGTATGCTTGTCTAGATAGGTGTCGTTGGTGTGTATGCAGTAATTTATATATTGATCGAGTAATGCTTGAGGTATTAAAATTCTTATTAAGTTTCTTCTAATCCTATAAATTATTTTTTTTCTTGGTAGTAATGGGGGCTTAACGCCCAATGACTGAAATCAACTCAAAGCAGGAATACAGGCACGGGTGTATCTGTGTATAAACACCCCATAACGTCCGCCAGAAAAACTTCTATACAAAACGAAGGAACAGAAATATAAAGAACAAAATTAACCGAAGAGATGGATGCTTGCACAGCAAGGCTATCAGCAACCTTGTTGCCCTCCCTAGCTATATGTATGACTGAGAGCCACACACCAATCCTGATCCAAAAGCAAGAAAATCTCTCGTAGAAAGGGCTCTTGGCAAGGGTTAGACCGAGTCTGCCTATTGAAAATAATGATTTTGATTTGTTGTTTAGGTAACTGCTAAATGTAGTTAGATTTGTATTTGTGATAAGGTTGATAGAAGTTATTGGTAGTTATTGTTAGGATGTCTATATATATGTACTGTTTATTTTAAGGTTGTTGTAACTGCTGGAATCAAAAGGGTATCAGAGGATGTGGCTCAGGGTGGCCACAATGCAACCTGTGTAACAGGTGTTTATGAAGTATATGCATTGAAAAGATATGCTTGCTTTGGTGTTATCCAACAGTGGTAGCGGAGCTTATTTCTTGAGGGACGTGAGAGTGTGAAAAAAAAAAATGGTAACAAAGGCTGCATATACCTATGTTGTGAAAAAAAAAAGGCCAACATGGTGGATATTATTTTGTGAAAGATGCCAATTGCGTGGGCATGATATATGACAAGGTGCAAGTCTACAACTTATGCATGAATGGCCTCCGAATCTCTTATTCGAGGAGATTGATTTTAATACCTCCACCTTCTGGGTACCTGTTTGGGGATTGCCGTTAAATCTGCAGACCAGAATTAATGCCATGGAGATTGGGAGGATTTTTGTGGAGGTTTTGGAGCTTGATTTTGGGTCCAATGATGATGAAGAGTGGTGTCTGGATCCCTTCTTCCGTATGAAAATGGTGATGAAAGTTAATAAACCACTGCCAACTGCTTGTGTGTGGCCTCGGCATGATGGGAAGGAGGTCTATATCAAGTTCTACTATGAACGATTACCAGATTTCTGCTATGATTGTGGTCGATTTGACCATTCGACTAGAGCTTGTGATGCTGATCCAGACACTCTCCCAGCTAAGGGATCATACGGGCCTTTTCTTCAGGCAGAAATCTCATCGGAAGCACGGCGGAGTATGGCAAAGACTAAGAGGAGGATTAATCTGGGAATTTGGAGGAGAGGAAGTGATTTTCACGCGCGGGGTGAGCGTGAAGACCAGGCCCAGGGGAAAGGTAATGGAGCATTAATGGATGGTGCAAAGCTCAATGCAGGGAATCTCTCACCCATTCAAGAACGCTCTAGTTGCTCTATTTCTGGGGAAATTCCCCTCAATGCCACTCAGAATAGTGACCGAGCAGCTGGGCCGTCTGCTGTTTTGGATGCGAATTTGGGCCCTAGTGATCTCTCTATTGCTAAGCCCAGTGAGGTTATTATTTCCCCGCATCATAAAGGTCTCATTCAGTCCGTGGGGTCTAGTGCTAAGCCCAATAGCAGTTGCTTAAGTCAGGATGTCCCCAAGTTTCGAGACGAGGTACCTAACCTTCTTTCTGATAGGGCACAGTCAGGTGTTGTGAATCCCTATGCTGATGTTACAAATAAGAGGCCTTTTCAAGGGCTGTCAACTCCTTTTGTCTTCTCTGCCCATAACCACTATCCAAAACGGGCGAAGTTCCATTATATTAGAGGATCCGCTTTGGTTTATGAGAAGAATGCTGGGTCATGGGACATTCTAACTACTGAGTTCAAAGACCCGGAAGAGGATTCGTCTGCGGCTCCTGACCTTTTACTGCAAGAGCTTAGGGATTTGTGGCAGCTTTTCAGAGACCCTAAGCAAAGGAGGAGGATTATTGTGAAAAAGCAGGGTCATAGCAGACGGCCTATGGGGGTGAGAATTGAGGAACTTGATCAGAGATTGGCTGATGGATTAAGTTTGGGTTCTCAGTCACAGGGCAGTTCTGAGCTGGGTAGTGAATTGGAGCTTACCTCTGTCCGAGAAGGGGCTACGATGGCTGGCCGGAAACTGCCACCACAGGCGCCATGACTCTCATCGCCTGGAACTATCGGGGAATCGGGCGGTCCCTGACAGTTAAAGCCCTTCGAGGCTTAATAAATTTCTATCGCCCCTCTGTTGTGTTTTTTATGAAAACAAAGAATAGACGCAGCAGAGTTGATAGAGTCAAAAGAAGATTAAGATTTCCTAATATGGTGTATGTTGATGTGAATGAGAGTGCTGGGGGATTAGCATTGTGGTGGACGAATGATTGGGAGGTTTCAATTGTAGCTTCTTCACCTTCTTTTATTGATGCTCGCTTCTCAAGGAGTGATGGTTCTAGTCCTTGGTACGTTACCTTTGTATATGGAGCTCCGGATAGGAGGAGAAGGCTGGAAATATGGAGGGACCTATCCACACTTAGGTCAGGAAACCAGAAGGCCTGGCTTTTGATGGGTGATTTTAACTCGGTCTCGGATCCTAATGAGAAGAGTGGAAAGCGACCGACGAACCGATATGGCTTGGAAGCTTTTGTGGATTTTTGGATAGGAATTGTTTGTTGGATTTGGGATTTAAAGGGCAACCTTTTACATGGTCTAACCACAGGATTGGTGATGATGAAGTAAGGGAGAGGCTTGACTGAGCAATGGGTCACTTTTTTTCCAAATTATCAGGTGATCCATGATATCCCAGTTGGTTCAGAACATTGTCCTGTTATTCTGCATCTACAAAGATTATTTGTGAGGAACAGAGTGCCCTTTAGGCTTGACTTGCGGTGGCTGGATGATACGGCAACAATATCAATACAAAGCTAGATAGCACCTCCAAATCAATCAAAGTCTCCAAGATCAGCAACCAATTCAACCAAATTAGGGTTTCAGCCAATACCTCTATCACCTCAAAACAAAACAAAGTTGTTAAGCAACAATAAAGTAATAAAAGCTAGAATTCTTGTAAACGCCACAAGCAAATCAATTACTTGATAAGTAAACACAATCCCTCAAATAAATAAGAAGAAATCAATTCTACTTGCAAATAACCAAGATAATGAAAACCTCAAACTTTATTATCAAAATAGCAAGAATAATGTGTGTTTGACAAATAACCCTAGAGAGCCTAATTATAGAGCTCCAAAAGAACCCTAAGTCGGCCAAAAACAATTTGACTTTGCTGACCAAACAACTAATTCCCAAACTAAATTGGTTTTGCAAATCCAATTTCATATTGGACTTGCTAAATAAAATATATAAATAATCCAAAGCCCCTAGGCCCAAGTCGGCTAAATAATATAGTGGACACCCACCCAAATCAACCGACATAAAAGTAATGTGTCCTAAGTTACCTAATGGACATAATATAATAAAAGTTCAAAACCGATCCAATTCTTAATGGGCTGCACATGTCGACCAATGTCCAAAACTAATGGTTGTGCATGCATTAGTCGACCAAATTAACGGGCTGCTTTAATTAATTAATTAATTTGATTAATTAAATAATTAACCAAAATTAATTTCAGCCTAAGCTTGACTCCGATAAGGTAGGCCTCTCCGTATGCTCCTCTCCAAGCTTGATTTCCATCTCTTCTTGAATTTCTTGTGAGTATGATTCTTGGATATGATTGCGAAAGTGAGCTTGTAATGATGAACTTTGAGCTTGTTGTCATACATCCAAGCTCCGTGCTTGTTGCCACTGTCGTTTCCAATGTAACCTTTGCGTGCATCATTCTTCAATTGTCTAAGCTTGCCTCTATTTGCATCATTCCCTCCCTCCTCAAAGCGATTCGCCCTCGAATCAGTACCTAGAAAATCAATTGGAGGAAATTCAGCAATATCGAAAGTAGCATGAACACAATACTCACCTTGCGAACCTAGCATTATGCGCGGATGATCAAGCTTAACACGCTTTGCTTCTCCTCCCGGATCAAGCAACATACTCCTAGAATTCTTTTGTTCCTTCCTAACAAATAACTCAAAAGTATGCACAACAAGTAATTTATGTGGATGATAATCAATAAAATAAGCATTTAAATTACTCATCACATTATCCAATTTACGCATTAAAATCATAGAAAAGGAACTTAAAACCTGATGCTCCCCTTTGATTGTAATCGGCGCCCCATGTATAGATCTATCTTCCACTGGGGCCGGCAATCTTTCAGGACAAGCATCCCTAGGAACCTGCAAAAGAAACACATCACATCTAGAAAGACAAGGATTAAGGTTAGATTTAAACCAAGCTTCCTTGTACAAAAGTACAAACAAACTCTTTTTCCTCTCATATTCAACCCTCACTTCTCTCTCATTTGAGCATTTTAACACAATTTCTTTTGAGGCTTCTTTTCTTCTCTCACTCTCAACTTCCTCTTCCTTTTCTTCTCTTTTATTTTCTTTTGAACTCTCCTCTCCTTTTGCAAGGCTCTCAGCCTTCCTCTCTAGCTCACCTTTTGCAAGGCTCTCAGCCTTCCTCTCTTTCTCACTAGTGTTACAAGAATCGGCCTCTTTCTCCTTTTTCCATACCTCCACACTTCGCTTCACATGCATTTGATCTTCATAAATTTCGTTTGGAGGCAATGGTGCAAGTATAACCTTTCTATCTCCCATGGTGAATAAGTACCTATTCTTATTTTCATCATGAACCACTCCCCTATCATAATGCTAGGGTTTACCAAACAATAGAAGACACGCATCCATAGGCACAACATCACTCAATACTTGGTCAAAATACCTGCCAATGGAAAAGGAAACAAGAACTTGTTTTGTTACCTCGAGTTCTCCCATGTCATTCTTCCTTTGTAGCTTGTAAGGTTTAGGATGTTTTTGCCATGCCAATCCCATGCGATCCACTAGCATTGAATTAACCATATTGGTGCAGCTTCCTCTATCAATAGTCAAGCTACATGCTTTGTCATTCACCAAGCATCTTGTTTGGTAGATATTCGCCCTTTGACCAACACCATCTTCCTTGACTTGAGCATTCAGCACACGCCTAGGATCAGGAAATTCTTCCTTAGGTACTTTTCCATAGTCAAAATGCACGGGATTCGGGTTCCTAGCTTTTTGCGTCCTCATTGCACTATTAGTCGAAGTCTCTCTATGCCAATCATCATTATAATACTTTTCAATGCTCTTAGAATCTTGGCGCAATGTCTGGTGCTCTTGATGCAGCTCCCTATGGTAATATGCATGAACAAATCTCTTCCTCATAATTTTCTTCATCTCAGTCCAAGTTTCAACATGACCCTCACAATTATACCTCCTGTCCAACATAAAGTTGTTCCACCAAACCAAAGCATAGTCAGTGAACTCATCAACCACCGATTTTACCTTCTTTGCCTCAGTGTAGCTATGGCAATCAAATATCATCTCCACTCTTTTCTCCCACTTCAAATAAGCTTCTGGATCATTTTTGCCTTGAAAAAAGAGAATCTTCATCTTGATGTCTCTAGTATACATATCAGTTCGATCAACATATCGACCTCCATAGGCTCTTCTATCGTATCTTGAATATTCCATGATGTTAACCTGCAAGAAAGAGTTAGTAGAAAATAATTCCTCACCACTCCCTCATGTGTTTACACTCCTTTTGTGTTCTCTCGTGTTTACACTGAATGGCAATATATATAACACACGCCTTTTACCTCTCTTAAATTCTCAGTTTGTTTATTCTTTGGGATCAGTAAATCTTATCAAATAATAAACAAACATGCAACACTTCAAGAAAGATTCAAATATCTCCTATCAAGAAAATAGACAATTCAACTCTAGAGGCAAAATTAACTCCGGAAAGAAAAGATAGTCACACACAAAGAACAAGAAACTTGTATGTGATGAATATTATAGTAATCGAACAATATGAAACAAAGATTGCTCAATTAGAAAAAGCTGAAAGAAAAACACAACAAATAAGTAGAATCAAAGAAAGTTACCCAACTAGATACCCTAATAACCCGCGGAAAGTATCCCAATCAAGCAAATTCCTGCAATTCAAATCAATACTTGCCGAAATCCTTCAATCACCAAGTCGATTTCACCTTTTTTTTTTAACTAATTGCTGCCACCAAATCGATTCCAACAATCAATAGAAAAAAACAATCAACCAAGAAATTCAACTTCTTCACTAAATCGACTTCACAACAGAAATCGCAGCAACTTTTTTTTTTATATATATTATGGTAATTGAAATCGACTAGAACAGTAATAAAAGAAAAAAAAACGAAAATCTTTTTTTTTTTTTTTTATATTTCGGCAACAGAAAAGAAACTCAAGAACAATTAACTAAATTGCAGAAAATAAAGGGATACGTAGTTGAAATTGATACCTAGGCTCCGCTACCAAGATGATACGGCAACACTATCAGAACAAAGCTAGATAGCACCTCCAAATCAATCAAAGTCTCCAAGATCAGCAACCAATTCAACCAAATTAGGGTTTCAGCCAATACCTCTATCACCTCAAAACAAAACAAAGTTGTTAAGCAACAATAGAGTATACGTAGTTGAAATTGATACCTAGGCTCCGCTACCAAGATGATACGGCAACACTATCAGAACAAAGCTAGATAGCACCTCCAAATCAATCAAAGTCTCCAAGATCAGCAACCAATTCAACCAAATTAGGGTTTCAGCCAATACCTCTATCACCTCAAAACAAAACAAAGTTGTTAAGCAACAATAGAGTAATAAAAGCCAGGAATCTTGTAAACGCCACAAGCAAATCAATTACTTGATAAGTAAACACAATCCCCCAAATAAATAAGAAGAAATCAATTCTACTTGCAAATAACCAAGGTAATGAAAACCTCAAACTTTATTATCAAATTAGCAAGAATAATGTGTGTTTGACAAATAACCCTAGAGAGCCTATTTATAGAGCTCCAAAAGAACCCTAAGTCGGCCAAAAAAAATTTAACTTTGCCGACCAAACAACTAGTTCTCAAACTAAATTGGTTTTGCAAATCCAATTTCATATTTGACTTGCTAAATAAAATATATAAATAATCCAAAGCCCCTAAGCCCAAGTCGGCTAAATAATATAGTGGACACCCACCCAAATCAACCGACATAAAAGTAATGTGTCCTAAGTTACCTAATGGACATAATAGAATAAAAGTTCAAAACCGATCCAATTGTTAATGGGCTGCACATGTCGACCAATGTCCAAAACTAATGGTTGTGCATGCATTAGTCGACCAAATTAACGGGCTGCTTTAATTAATTAATTAATTTGATTAATTAAATAATTAACCAAAATTAATTTCAGCCTAAGCTTGACTCCGATAAAGTAGGCCTCTCCGTATGCTCCTCTCCAAGCTTGATTTCCATCTCTTCTTGAATTTCTTGTGAGTACTCTTCTTGGATATGATTTCGAAAGTGAGCTTATAATGATGAACTTTGAGCTTGTTGTCATACATCCAAGCTCCATGCTTGTCGCCACTGTCGTTTCCAATGTAACCTTTGCGTGCATCATTCTTCAATTGTCTAAGCTTGCCTTTATTTGCATCACTGGATTGCCTGGGAAGTGAAGAGGTCATTCTTAAAGCATGGAATCGTTTCTTTCAAGGGTCGAGGATGTACCGGTTGGTTAGAAGTGTGGCTCAGTGTAGGACTGATTTGTTCACATGGAGTAGGGTTTTTTTCCGCAACTCTAGCATTGAGATTAAAGCTTTGTAACAGCCCGGGTAAAAATTAGGATTTTTACCGGGACTGTAAAAGTCGTTTTACCGTGATTTACTGTTGAATTAATCTTGGGTAATTAATTCAAGGTAAATCGGGAGTCGTTTTTCGAATCTGAGTGTCTCCCGCGCTCGTGATTTTCCCGTGGATTTTTCGGAACTAAGTTGGAATTTTTCGGGTTTCGGAATTTCTCGGAAAATCACACCGGAAAATAACTAAGGAGGTATCTGTTATTTTCTGGTCCGGATCGGACTCGCCCGTAATATGGACGAATTGTATTATTGGGTAATCACATGTTGAATAGTTAATTTTTCATTATATAAAGAAAGCAGAACCGGTGGAGAAGCAGAGAAGAGTGGAAGGGAAGGAAAAAAAAAAAGAAAGAGAGAAAAAGGAGAGAAAAAGAAAAAAAGGAGAGAAAAAGGAAAAAGAGAGGAAAAAAAAGGGAAAAAGAAAAAAAACAGAAAACAGAAAAAAATATA
>JAKUCV010007782.1:119097-156745 GCA_028386065.3 Turnera subulata | reverse complement strand
GGGGGAGAGTTAGTGGTTGGTGCCTGCTCCCTGTCTGTACCAAGTTATTGTTATTGTTTGAGCACTGGGGGAGAGTTAGTGGTTGGTGCCTGCTCCCTGTCTGTGCCAGTTATTACGTGGAGGTACCGGGGAGGGGTCCACGGGCTAGCTAGCTTGACTACCAGGCGACGGCCATCATTTAGCTTGTGATAGGGGCCCTGATAATAAAATTGGAATAGCGTGTCTAGAATCACTAGTGTGTATTTAAGGTTCGTGAGAACCTTGGTTATTGTTGTTGTTGTGACTTGGAATAGTTACGGTGTATGTTTATGTATATTTGCTTATGGGTTTACCCGGTGGGCACTTCGGACTCACCCCTCACCTGCGGGCTTTCATCCCGTAGGATGAGTTATTTGTGGTTCAGGTATATTGCATTCCAGACAGGCTGTTGACGTTTCCCTTGGACGGGCTTGGATCCATAGTTTGCATGTGTCGCATACAGTGTTTATGTGAGTTGAAAGTCTTCCGCTGTGCACTATTTTGTTATTATTGGGCCATTGGGCCAGTTGTGATATTATATTGTTGTTTTTATTATGGGCTGTTGAGCCCGGTTATTTGTTGATTACACTGTATGCTGAGTCATGTTGGGCTGGGTTGTCACAGTTCCGGCTCGTGTTTACTGTGTACGGTAAATACGGGTCGGGGCGTTTCAAGCTTGCTTAGCAGAACTGACATGTTTGCAATCGGTGGACTGTTCGGAAGAGAGTGCGATTCATAGAAGGAATATTGAATGCAGGCTTGAATTTCTGTGGGATGAAGAGGAGAAATATTGGTTACAAAGATCGAGGATAAATTGGTTGTTGGCGGGGGATCGAAACTCCAAATTTTTCCACGCCACTACTATCTACAGGAGACAAAGGAATTTGATTGTAAGGCTGAGAGATGAGAATGGGGATTGGGTTGAAGACACAAATCAGCTTAAATCTCTTATACAGTCACACTTCATGAGGCTTTACACTTCTCAGCCCACGATTCTCAACCTTCATATCCTGGATTGTATTGAACCAGTGGTAACTGATGATATGAACAGGGAATTAGTGCGGGATGTGTCTTTCCAGGAAATTCGACAAGCAGTGTTTGAGTTAGGGGCAACCAGGGCGCCAGGGCCTGATGGTGTCCATGGTGCTTTTTATCACAAGCATTGGGATATTGTGAAAACCAAGTTGGTGGCAGCTGTCCGAGGTTTCTTTACATCCGGCTTTATACTTAGGGAGCTTAATCACACACATATCATATTGATACCTAAGACATCCGTACCTCAGGAGTCGAGCCAGCTAAGACCTATTGGCCTCTGTAACTTCACATACAAAATCATTTCCAAAATTTTGTCCAACAGACTGAAACCATTCTTGACCTTTTTGGTTACCCAATTCAAATCTGCCTTTATTCCTAATCGTCAAATTCAAGATAACATTTTAGTTGCTCATGAGGCTTGTCATGCATTGAGAACGCGACCAAGGAGAAAACACAAGTTTATGGCTATCAAGTTAGATATGGCTAAAGCTTACGATCGGGTGGATTGGAGCTTTCTTGAAATGGTGCTTCTAAAGATGGGGTTCTCTCAGATATGGGTGGCATGGATTTTGCAATGTGTTACAACCACTTCTTACTCTCTTCTATTTAATGGTGAGAGACTTCCTAAATTCACTCCTTCCAGAGGGATTAGGCAAGGGGATCCTTTGTCTCCTTACCTTTTTATTATTATCTCTAATGTTCTTTCTCTCATGCTGCTGAGAGGTGAAGCTGACAAGAGCTTTTCTGAATTACAAGAAGATGTCCTTCAGTGTCACACTTATTCTTTGCGGATGATGCTCTTTTGTTTTGCAAGGCTGATGTGAAGGATGCAAGGGCAATTAAACAAATATTGAAGGATTACTGTCAGGTCTCAGGTCAGCTGATCAATAATTCCAAGTCGGGGGTCTTCTTTGCCAAAGGGGTGAGTGAAACGGAAAGGAGTGAAATCATGGACATTCTGGGAATGCCATCCTACTCAGAAAGGAAGAAATATTTGGGATTACCAAGTATATTAGGGAGATCGAAGTCTGAGGCCCTTTCATATATTAAGCAGAGAGTGAAATCAAAGCTTGCTGGTTGGAAGAAGCAGTGTCTTTCAGAAGCGGGACGAGAAGTGTTAATTAAATCTGTAGCGTCTGCCATTCCAACTTATTGCATGCAGTGCTTTAAAATTCCTGTTGCTTTGTGTACTAAAATCTGCCATGATGTTAGAGGCTTTTGGTGGGGTCAACAAGGAGAGGAAAGGAGGTTGTGCTGGCTTAAATGGGATCATTTAGTCCAGGCCAAGTGCAAGGGTGGATTGGGATTCAGGGATCCGAGCTTGTTTAATCAGGCTCTACTAGCAAAAACTGCATGGAGAATTTTGAAGAATCCAGACTCCCTATGGGTTCGAGTATTAAAGGGGATCTATTTTTCCAAAACAGGTTTTTTAGAGGCTGTGAAGGGATGTAGACCTTCCTGGGCATGGCCTAGTATTCTAGAAGGTAGGGAGTTATTGAAGGATGGTATGCGATGGAGTGTTGGTAATGGGGCAAGGATTGATGTTTGGCGTGATCGTTGGGTTCCTTCTGTACCAGATTTCAAGATTACCACTCCAAGGAATCCTGCTCTCAATATCTCTAGAGTTTCTGAACTCATTAACTCCCTTACCAGGTCATGGAATTATTCCCTCATTTCTACTCTTTTTAATGATTTTGATCGCTCCAATATCCTCAAAATTCTATCTCTAAAGTCTTTAAATTTGATGAACTTATCTGGCACTATACTAGGGATGGAAAATAGTGTAAAGTCAGGATATAACTTACTTGCCAATAATAGATACACCCTTCTTAACCAGAACTCACCTTCTCCCTTTACTTCTCATGCTTCTAATTCACAATTCAGTTGGAAATGTGTTTGGAGTGTGAAAGCTTGCCCAAGAGTACTTCATTTTTTATGGAGGTTATGTCACAATTCTCTCCCGACTAGGGATAACTTAGCTTTGAGACGTCTGCAAGTTTCTCTACTATGTCCTAGATGTGAGTTAGAGATCGAAACACAGGAGCATGTTTTGTTTTTTTGCAGGTACGCCCAAATGGTATGGTTTGCATCAAGCCTCGGCTATAAAACGGATCGCAATTGTTTTACATCTTTTAAGCAATGGTGGGCCACTATTTATTCAACTTTTAGCCAGTTGGATAATGGTAGAATTGTTGCCCAGATTGCCTATTTGTGCTGGTTGCTGTGGAAAGATAGGAACTCTTTTATCTTTGAGCAGGTGTCTGTGGAACCTTGTAAGCTAGCCTTTCAGGCTAGCATGGTGTGTGAAGAATACATGGTGCAGCAGGGTAGTGTACTTTGCCGTGCTTTGTCCTTCCACCGTTCATCGTCTTCAGCTGTTTGGAAGGCCCCTCCATTAGGATGGGTTAAGCTTAATTGTGATGCAACCTATGACCACGCAACAGGGAAGGCATCTGGGGGAGTAGTGGTTCGCAATGAGGAAGGTAGAGTGCTAGATGGCATCATTATGTCTTCCTCATCAGCTCTGGCGGCGGAAGCTGAGGTAATGCGGTCAACCATTCTTTTGGCTTCTCAAAGGGGTTGGCAGGCCATTATCATTGAAAGTGATTGCCTTGAAGCAGTCACTCAAGCTACCATGGAGAAAGAGAAAAGATCGTGGTCGATTGAGGCCTTCCTTCATGATATCGATTTCTACAAAGCTTGGTTTTTGCAATGTAGGTTTAACCACGTAAGGAGAAGAGCCAATCGGGCTGCTAACTTCCTTGCTAAAGCGTTCTCCAAAGGAACACTTCCACCTGATTGGCTTTTCTCTCTACCTACTCCTCTCTTACATATTTTGTACACTGATACTAACCCTCGAAATTCCAGGTAATTGTGTTCATTTTGGCCTGGGTTAGGAGTGGTATGCATATGATGTAACAAATTATCATAATATTTTGAATGAATGAATATTTTGTTGATAAAAAAAAAATGTGCAGTAAAGAAAGGGAGTCAACTTCCAAGCAAAGCTGACGTACGGAGACCTAGCAAAACACCAGTGTAGATGTTAAGCTTTGTGCATTCAACAAATAATTAATTCTCATCAAAACTAAATCTGTAACAAAGATTTCTTTAGGATTCCCATTTCCTTTTTAAGTTTTATTTATATTCCTAAATTTATTCTTATAATTCAGGAATTGACAGCACGGAAATTTTTCATGATGGGAACTAATCATTTGATAGATGTCCCAATTCAATGTATAGAGCTAGAGTGTATAATATTTGGTTTGCATACCATAATGGATAGATTAAATCTTGAATCTTAGAATTCAAATTTCAAACTCTTTGTATTAAATTAGTTGGTAGGAGCTGTTCTAACCTAACCAAGTCATCTCCAATTCCAGTGAATAAAGTATTCAAAAGGTAAGAGAGACGCCAACTTTTATAATTCTTATTAAGTCTTGATCCAAATTAGTCTCGATCTTTTGATGTCCCTTATGGGCTTGCCTAAAATAGTGATGCACAAACAAAGAATTCAAATTTCAAAAATAAATAATTACTTAATTAGTGTTCACGAATATCATATCACTATGTTAGTAAGAAAGCCTCTGTAATATATTTATCCAAGTTTTCCCAAGTAAAGGGATTTTTTTGATGCTGAAGTCAAGGGATTATGAGATAAAATTAGTGGACCAGAATTATTCTTAGTGGTTGTTAATAATGACAAGTTAATACAGTGAAAAGTATTTTATCATTATGGTCCTTATGTTTCTTGTGCTAGAGAAATTATGAGAGAACGTAAAAAGGGTGGAGTTTTTGTGGAGTGAAATTATGGAACATGAACAACACAGACTATTATAGTGAATGGTTGGCTCTAATTTCCTTTAAATAAGGTTTGAAGTTTGAGCGGAGAAAATCACGATTGAGAAGGCTTTTATTCTTTAGTGGATTGGGTTCGTCCAGCTCTTGCCTACATAATTCAAAACGTAATATAATACGAGGTCCAAATTGACGTAGAAGTTCCCCTACGCCTCACAAAATGTGTATATTGAGGAGAATATATATTGGGGGAGGGGAGGAGGGGAAATATCTAAGTCCTATTCTTCTATTGTAATTGTCAAGCCTGGAGCACCAATGCAGCTGTCGTTTTGCCCATAAATTTTGTTGGTTTTGCCAATGAAGAAAAGGATGGAACCTTCATATCTATGTTCCTGATAATTTCAGCTTGACCGATCCGTTTGTGGTTGAAATGGATATGCTCTCAGTTTGAAGAAAAGATAGGCTATAACCTGGTGGATAGAACTGCAGGATGCCTACAATTATCTTTTTAATTATACAATTTGTTTGGGGAAAGAAACTGCGGTGTCTGTTTTGTGGATATAAAGTAGCAGAACAAAAAGTTAGCTCAGAAATGGCATAAAGTGGCTCAAATGTCACCATCCCCACAAAATGGAATGTTGCTGTTGGAGACTGATACCTTGTAAATAAATTATGGTGAATGTCATTGTTATCATACAGTAAAACTTATTTTTACCGTATTCGAATTTACTCTCGGTAAATATTTTATCCCTCAACCTGACATTCAATTGGATTCATCCCTTTGGCCACCTTTTGTCTTAATCTTAATACCATCTTCCTTTACCTAATATCCTTTTGATTTTATATTATTAAATTAATCATTTCTATTTGTTTTTATTCTCCTATTTTTACCTATAAATACCCCCTTCATTTCCATACACACTTACACCTTTGATCACCATAAACTCACTCCCTCTAAATTTTCATACACATCTCTTTTCCTCTCTCCATCATTAATATAATTATCCTCCATTTCTATTATTATTAAAGTTTTATTATTTTCCACAAAGTTGTATTATTACCTTGATCAAGTTTGATTAAGTTTGTATTATTCCATCAAATAGTAAAAATCTCCCCCACTTTTATAACACGTTATCAGCACGAGTCTCTATCTTATCTAGGTAATCATTTCTAAACCTTTTCTTATTACTACTTTAATCATTTTCTATTATACATATATAGTATTTATATAGCTGAAAGATTTATCGAGTAAGCATATATATATTTTATTCTATATTATTATCCTACTAATATTGCTGAAAGATTTATCGAGTAAGCATATGTATTATATAATTTCTATTATTATTTCTCTTTATATTTGTTTTACATTTTGTTATTATTACTTTACTGTTATAATGGCAAACCTTGCAAAGCTTGAGTTTGAGGCCCTAGATATTTCCGAAAAAAATTATCTATCATGGAGACTAGATGCAGAAATGCATTTAGATGCTCAGGGCTTGGGAGATACCATAAAATCTCCTCAAGATAAGGGAAAAGCCGTATCTATTCAAGATAAAGAAGGGACTAGTCAAGATAAGGCAAAAGATGTATCTAGTCAAGATAAGGCAAAAGCCATGATCTTTCTCCGTCATCATCTGCACGATAGTCTAAAGACGAAATACCTTACTATCAAAGATCCTGCAGAACTTTGGAAGAATTTGAAAGAAATATATGATCACCTGAAGATGGTTATACTCCCAAAAGCTCGTTACGAATGGATGCATCTGAGGCTGCAAGATTTTAAATCTATGCATGAATATAATTCAGCTATGTTTCGAATAAATTTTCAGATGAAACTATGTGGAGAAAACATTACTGATGCTGATATGTTAGAAAAAAAATTCTCTACTTTCCATGCATCAAATGTGCTCCTGCAGCAGCAATATCGTGAGAAGGGTTTCACAAAATATTCTAATTTAATTTCTTGCCTCCTGGTAGCTGAACAAAATAACGAGCTATTGATGAAAAATCATGAGTCTCGTCCCGCTGCTTCTGCTCCATTCCCAGAAGCGAATGCAGCAGTACATGATAATTTTGGTCGTGGCCGGGGACGTGGGCGTGGACGTGGAAGGAACAATTTTAATTATCGTGACCGCAATATTGGCAAGGCTAAAGGAAAACAAGCCAATGATGCCAAATACAATGTTAAGAAAAATCACGAGTCAGTCTGCTACCGATGTGGCATGACAGGTCATTGGTCACGGACATGCCGTACCGCGAAGCACTTGATAGAACTTTACCAATCATCTTTGAAAGGAAAAAATAAAGTTGCTGAAACAAATTTTATTCAAGATGATGACCAAGATGCTGCCTTCCACTCCGACTCATATTTCGATGATTATCTTGCTGATCCAGAAGAAGCAAGCAAGAAAATGAAGCAAGAATAATCTTGTTGTCTATTTCCTTGTATTTTACATTTATGTTCTTATCTGTTGTTTATTTCTATTAATGTTCCTAATGTTCTTTTAATTTGGAATAAATTTCAGTTCAATATTACTTTCTTATGCTTCTTTTTTTTTTTTTTTTATGAAGATATGGACATTCAACTATATGGTTCCAAGAACAATGACTCAGATATTTGTCTAGCAGACCGTACAACTACTCATTCCGTATTTAATAAACGGAAATATTTCTTTACTTTGAAATTTGAAAAGGCATATGTTAGTACAATCTTTGGTAGTACAAAAATAATTGAAGGCTCCGGAAGAGCTCAAATTCTACTACCAAAGGGAACAAAAATAATCATCGAAAATGCTTTGTTCTCTTCAAAGTCCCAAAGAAATCGGTTGAGTTTTAAGAATATCCGTTTAAATGGATATCATAATGAGACTATGAATGAAAGAGATGTTGAATATCTCTATATTATAAAAATTACCACTACAAGTAACAAACAAATTGTGGAAAAATTACCTGTATTATCTTCTGGATTGCACTACACAAATATTCGAGTCATTGAAAATTATTATATCCAGCCAGAAGCTGGCACCAGTCTGAAGCTGACTAATGAGTTGAAAATTTGGCATGACCGGTTGGGCCTTCCTGGATCAATAATGATGCGCCGAATTATTGAAAATTCATTTGGTCATCCATTGAAAAACCAGAAAATTTTTCAATCTAATGAATTTTCATGTGCTGCTTGTTCACAAGGAAAATTAATTATCTGGTCTTCATGTGATAAGGTTGGTTCTGAATCACCAGCATTTTTAAAAATAATTCAGGGAGATATTTGTGGACCTATACATCCACTGTGTGGACCATTTAGATATTTTATAGTTATAATTGATGCATCAACTAGATGGTCCCATGTGTGCCTGTTGTCCTCACGCAATTTGGCGTTTGCGCGCTTATTATCACAATTGATCAAATTACGGGCACACTTCCCTGATCATGCAATTAAGACTATACGTCTTGATAATGCTGCTGAATTCACCTCTAAGGCATTTAATGACTATTGTATGTCAATTGGAATTGTGGTCGAACAACCTGTAGCTCATGTTCATACCCAAAACGGTCTAGCAGAATCGTTGATTAAACGCCTTCAGTTGATTGCGAGGCCATTATTGATGAGGCGCAAACTCCCCGTTACTGTTTGGGGACATGCTATTTTGCATGCAGCAGCACTTGTGCGCATTAGGCCAACGAGCTGTCATAAGCTCTCCCCCATTCAATTGGTTCATGGTCATGAACCTAATATCTCTCATCTTCGGACCTTTGGTTGTGCAGTATATGTGCCAATTGCTCCACCACAGCGAACTAAAATGGGTCCTCAAAGAAGATTGGGAATATATGTTGGATATGAATCTCCATCAATTATAAAATATTTGGAACCAACAACTGGAGATTCATTTACAGCAAGAATTGTTGACTGTCATTTTGATGAAAATGTTTATCCGACATTAGGGGAAGTAAATAAGTAGATGGATAAAGAAATTAAACGGAATGCTATATCATTATCAAGCCTTGATCCTCAAACAAATCAGTGTGAACTTGAAGTTCAAAAGATAATTCATTTGCAAAATATAACAAATCAATTGCCAGACGCCTTTACTGATATCAATTGAGTGACCAAATCTCATATACCAGCTGCAAATGCTCCTACTAGAATTGATGTCCCCGAATGACAAATAAAGATTGCAAATGAATCTAAATCACGCCAGAAGCGTGGCAGACCACTCGGTTCCAAAGATAAAAATCCTCGACAGAGAAAAGGAGCAAAGATACAAGATGGCCCCAACGAGGTAATAAAACCTCCTACAGAGGTTCAAATTGATAATCCTCTAAAAGAGGATCCTGACATAAATTTTAATGTTCTAGAAGTAACTCAGGTACCTGAAATAAGTCAAAATAATGAGATCTCAATCAACTATATTATGTCAGGAACAAGATGGAACCGATGTGAAATAACCATCGACGAAATTTTTTGCATATAATGTAGCGCTAAATATTATGGAAGGAAATGAGGATCATGAGCCTAAATCAATTGATGAATGCCGGCAAAGAAATGATTGACCAAAATAGAAAGACGCAATTAAGACTGAGTTAGACTCGCTCATGAAGCGAGAAGTTTTTGGGCCTGTAGTCTCAACACCTGATGGTGTAAAATCGGTCGGTTACAAATGGGTATTTGTGCGGAAAAGAAATGAGAAAAATGAAATAGTGAGATATAAAGCACAGCTTATCGCACAAGGTTTTACCCAACGACCTGGTATTGATTATGAGGAGACATACTCCCCTGTGGTGGATGCAACAACTTTTCGTTATCTAATTAGTCTGTACATGAAAAATTAGAAATGCTTCTAATGGATGTTGTTACAGCTTATCTCTACGGACCTATAAGCCATGATATATACATGAGAGTCCCTGAAGGACTCAAGTTGCCCGAAGCAACTAATTCCCGGGATATATACTCAATTAAATTGAAAAGATCTTTATATGGCTTGAAGCAATCTGGACGTATATTGTATAATCGTCTCAGTGAATACTTGGTAAAAGAAGGTTTCAAAAATGATTCCATATGTCCATGTGTTTTTATTAAAAGGTCCATACATGAATATGTCATCATTGCTGTCTATGTTGATGATTTAAATATTATTGGAACTCCTGAAGAAGTTTCCAAAGCCGTGCATTGTTTAAAGAAAGAATTTGAAATGAAAGACCTTGGAAAGACAAAACTCTGTCTAGGTCTTCAAATTGCACATTTAGAAAATGGGATCTTTGTCCATCAGACACATTATACCGAGAAGGTTTTGAAAAGATTTTATATGGACAAAGCGCATCCAACAAGTACCCCGATGGTTGTGAGGTCGCTTGATCAAAAGAAAAATATTTTTAGACCTCGAGAAGATAATGAAGAAATTCTTGGTCCAGAAGTACCATATCTCAGCGCGATTGGAGCTTTAATGTATCTTGCTGCTGATATAAGACCTGAAATATCTTTTGCTGTTAGTTTACTAGCAAGATATAGTTCTGCCCCAACTCGCAGACATTGTAATGGGATAAAACAAATTTTTCGATATCTTGGGGGTACAATGGATATGGGATTATTTTATTCATCCGGGTCCAAACCCGATCTAATTGGTTATGCAGATGCAGGTTATTTGTCTGATCCACATAAGGCTCGGTCACAAACAGGCTACTTGTTTACTTATGGAGGAACTGCTATATCGTGGCGATGCACAAAGCAAAGTATTGTTGCCACCTCTTCAAATAATGCAGAAATTATAGCCATACATGAAGCTAGTCGAGAGTGTGTTTGGCTAAGATCAATGATACAACATATTCGAGATTCTTGCAGATTGGATAGTGGGAAAGATGTTCCAACAATCATTTATGAAGATAATGCTGCCTGCATTGCCCAATTGAAGGAAGGATACATCAAAGGCGACCGAACAAAGCACATATCACCAAAATTCTTTTTCACTAATGATCTCCAGAAGAATGGTGATATTTGTGTTCAACAGATTCGCTCAAGTGACAATTTGGCAGGGAGGCCAAAATGAGAGGGAGTAGAATACGCACTGTACTCTTTTTTCCTTCACCAAGTTTTTATCCCACTGGGTTTTTCTTGGTAAGGTTTTTAACGAGGCAGTTCTTCTAAAGTGTATTCTACCCAAAGTGCAATGACATTCAAGGGGGAGTGTTGTAAATAAATTATGGTGAATGTCATTATTACCATATAGTAAAACTCGTTTTTACCGTACCCGAATTTACTCCCTGTAAATATTTTACCCCTCAATCTAACATCCAATTGGATTCATCCCTTTGGCCTTTTACTCACCATAATTCCCTTTGTCCTAATCTTAATACCATCTTCCTTTACCTAATATCCTTTTGATTTTATCTTATTAAATTAATCTTTCCCATTTGTTTTTATCCTTCCATTTTCACCTATAAATACCCCCTTCATTTCCATACACACTTACACCTTTGATCACCATAAACTCACTCTCTCCAAATTTTCATACACATCTCTTTTCCTCTCTCCATCATTAATATAATTATCCTCTATTTTTATTATTATTAAAGTTTTATTATTTCCTACAAAGTTGTATTATTACCTTGATCAAGTTTGATCAAATTTGTATTATTCTATCAAATAGTGAAAATCTCTCCTAATTTTATAACAGTCTTCCTTCAAATGTGTTTTTAATTGTTGTCCGTACTTGCTTCTAGATTTACCAGCATAGCGCATTCGAATATAAATATGATGAGTTCCAAAAAGCATGGAATAATTAATATAAACAAGAAGCTGCGTAAACCTAGCCAGATCTGAATGAAAATAATTAAGACTCTTAATTGTATTGATCCGTTTAACATCGAAATGTAATCATAACTATTTACCTATGTCACCTAAAGCAAAATCCATCTTGAATAATGTAATTTCAACACGTATATAAGAACATCAAGACCACTAAAAATTTAAAAAGTATCAGAGAAGGAGAGCAGAATGTACCAAAGGCAAAAGGAAGAGAGGAGAAAATGGGATCAATATATTACCCCAAAGTTGGTTAAAGAGTCAACCGCATGACCAAATAAAACAGCGCTAAAAATGAAAAAGAAAAAAAGTGGTGTAATTATCCCCATTTTCTCAGGAATTAAAATAGTAAAACATCAGGTAGGGGCAATATGTCATACCATGGGCCTCAAACGCACACATGAAGCCCCTGTGCAAGGTAGATGGGCTTATCATTATTTAAATTTGAACTAATCATTCAAATTTAGATAAAGATAGGTGTTTGTTTAACTAATTTGACTGATGGGTGTTAATTTGAATTTGTTTAAATTCAAATGGGATGGATAAGATATAAAGGTTTGAACTCTTATGTGTAGCCTATAAATAGTGCATGACATATGAAGGGAGAGTATGGGTGTGTATTGTATTCTGTTCTCTTCTCTCTTTTATATTCTCTCCATATTTGAGTTCTTAAGTTGATCAAGTTGAGGCTTGAACCGCACGGGCATCTTCCGCAGCCCTAAACTCTGTGCCCGTCACAAATAAGGCTTCTTGTGGTCTTTTTATAGCAAACATCTATAGGCCCACATATGGCATAGAATTAACCCACATAAGTAAATCCTTTACCACGAGGTCCACATCTTCCAGGCTCACATATGGTGTTAACATTAGCCCACATAACTAAATCCAGTACCATGAGGTCCACGTCTTCCACATATTTTCATAGCATCAGCCCACATATTGAGGTCACATGCTACAGGCCCACATATGGCATCACATTAGCCCACATAAGTAAATTCAGTACTATGAAGTCCACATCCCACAGGCCCATTAGCGCAACTAGTCTACAGTTTCTTTTTTTTTATTACAACAGTTTTTTTTTTCATCTGGAAGAAAATTAGTGGATAAGAATGGAGGATGCCTCATTGTCTTCCCAGTAGAATAATCTGTTTTGGGAAATAATAAAAAACGTGTGTAAAGCAGTGACGGTGGGCTGGGGGCCAAGGGGAGCCACGGCCCCTACTAATTTAGTAATAATTTCTTTTCAATAGGGATATTTTAGTAATTTCAATATATCATTAAATATATATTTTAATACACATGCGGTGGTCAGTAATTTCACAATTTATGCGGTGGCCAGTAATTTCACAATTTTTACGTCTAACAACGTGTACAAATTAATGGGCTGTCAGTTTTTATGGGCCCATAAAAAATGTTTAAAAATCCATTCTAAAAGGCAGAGAAAGAGCCCTAGCATAAAGAGCCCTAGCATAATGTTATAAAACGTATTTTTATACTGTGTGAATATTGTTACTATTGTACATATCTTGTTCTATATATACTCAGATAATGAATAAGAAATGAGGATCTGCGCTCCCTACTTCTTCTCCTGCCTCTACCTTCTTCATCTGCTCTTCTCCATTTTCTTCTTCATTAAACGTCTCAATTTATAACACGTTATCAGCATGATAACGTCTCTACATTAAGAAGAAGAAAACTGAACAGAGAAAAAAAAAGGGGAAACCAGAAAACACAAAAAAAAGGAAGAACGCGATGAACAGTGCGTCACCTCCTCTCAGCACTGTTCAACGCGTAAGGGTTGCCGGTCGTTGCTCGCCTCACAGCTGCCACCAGCAGCCTCCCTGTGCCGTCGCCGACTGAACGGCACCTCTTCCTCCCATTTTTGCTGCTCGACGCGCTAGTAGGAGGCCAAGACGCGACGAGGATCCGTCGGATCTGCCCGGACCCGTTTCCTTCCTCTCCTCGTTTGCAGTACCTACGGCCGCCGCCTCACCGTCTGTCCCGCGCGCCTGTGCCGAGCGCCTGCCGTGCTGCCCTCCACGCAACCCAGCTCGTCAGTACAGACCGCCGGGCCGTCGCTTGTGGAGACGACCCGACCGCACGAGCCACCGCCGCCGCCCTCGATCTGCAGCCTCCTCAAAGCACAGCTGCGTCGACTCATCTTCGCGCCGCCCGTGCTCGCCGCCTCACCCGCTCACGCCGCCGTCTGCAACACCGAGGTAAGGTGACCTGCCATGGGTTGAAGACGACCGGATGGGTCGTGATCCGGGTCGAGATGACCCGGTTTTTTTGGAGTTGCTGGGCTGGACGTGGGCTGAGCCCTAGCTTGGGCGCTTGGGCCTGAGACCTGGGTTTGGGCACTTGGATCTGAGTCTGGGCTTGGCACTGTGCAAAGCCAGGACTGTACTATTCATGGCCCAATCCGATAAAAAAATAATAATAAATAATAATCTGGAAAATATAATTCGGGAAAATAATAATTATTATATCAATGTATTAAAATACTGGAATAAAACCGGATATAAGTAAGGTAATCATTTCTAAATCTTTTTAATCCGCATCTGTTTATTTGTTTAGTATTCAATATTGGCCGTCAAAGCCGCCTTGCTTCATTTATTGGCCGGCAAAGCCGCCTTATCTCTTTGTTGGTCGGCTAAGCCGCATTGTTTTATTTGTTGGCCGGTTAAGCCGCCTTTATCGAGTAAGCATATATTATATACTATCTATTATTATTATGCTTATTTTTCTGATTGGGCTATCAAAAGGCCCATCGTATTTATTTTCTCGCTTTAATTTCATTTACGTTTTACTTGGGCTCATAAAAGGTCCATTGCATTTAACTTTCGGTTATTTAATTTTTAATTGGGCTAATTAACAAAAGGCCCATGTTTATTTATTTTATTTAAGTCTTTTATTTATTTAATTTTGGAATTATGTTACAAATATTGGAGGTCCTTAAAATTTCCGGAAGAAATTTGTTATGGGCATTGAATGCATTTAACTGCAAATCGTCTGGAAGACGCAATAAAAGAGAAAATAAAGCAAAGACTGGATGTCTTACTGCCAAAAGATCCCGCAGATCTTTGAGGAAAATTGAAGAAAGATATGACCACCAGAAGGTGGATGTTGTATGACCACCAGAAGGTGGATATTGTATGACCATCAGAAGATGGATACTATTCTTTTCTTGCTTACCCTGAAGGTGCAAGCCAATATATATTGAATAATTTTATTTTATGTTCAGTTTTATTATTATGCCTTTTATTTTATTTTATTTATTTTACAGCATTTTATAATCGTTTCTAGAAAAATGGCTCAGGCATTAGTCTTGAAGACAATGCAAATTGACATCCAAGGGGGAGAGTTATATGTGTGGATGTCAACTATTTCACATAACATGTGATAGTACAATCTCGTGATGAGAAAAAGATTAATACGTTCTAGAAGAGCATAAGTTTGAATATGTTTCCGAAGAACGCAAGCTTTACTATGATCTAGAAGATCATATATTTACGCTCTGGAAGAGCAAATACTCTTGAAGAGTACAGAAACCCCCACTTGCAGTAATAAAAGAAATTGTTATGGATCCCGTTGAATTGACTCTGCTCTATTCCTTGAAGCGAATAAGATAGTATATTTAATTGTGCCTGTGGCCGTGAATGAGGTTATAATGGCAAAGCTAAGGGAAAACATGCATATTATTGCAAAATGAATCCATTACTTGAGAACATCCACATAGAGGAATTGTTCTCATACAAAAGTTGAAATAATTATTTATCTGTTGGGTACAACATTGACTCTAAAACTCTGTGCCTCGTTGTTGATGTTGACCCTAACACTGTCGTTCCAGGAGAACCACATACCACCCATGTTATTTTCTCCAGGTATCTCAAATCGATTTGTTAGAGGAAAACGGAGTGGAATTACCCCATGGTTCTCTGCAGGTTGCCACAAGGTCTCAGTAATCAATACCATGTTGGGCTTATACTGATTCTTCAGATCCCTTAAAGTACGCATAAAATCTTGGGACCTTCTAGTTACACCCCTGCAATTCCACAGTAACAGTCGTACCTTAAGCCATGTAGGTGGTAATCCTGACACTCTTGGGATACTCCGAGCCATCATGGAAACCTGATAATAACTGTTTTGATTTAATATTTGACAAGTAGGCTCTAGTTGGAATTCCTGCAGCCTATCAGATATGAAAAACATAATAGAGTTAGCCGAGCCATAAAAGGAAGCCCTTAAATTGCTTTGGTCCTCTAGGAAAAATATTTCTTCCATAGGAGTTACAAAGAACCTAGATAAATATAGTTCATCAACAAAAACTAAAGGGTAAATCGCATATTTAGGGTCTGTACTGTTTTAAAAGTACCTTTTAGAGGTCTGTACTATTTTTTGTCTCTTTTACGGGTCCATACTCTTATTTTCGGTCCCGGTTAGGGGTTCGGGGCAGCCCTACGGATGACGTGGACTGCCCGGCCAGGGATGCATTACACGCGGACTCATTTTTACACGTGGCTAAGCACTCTTCTTTACACGTGGCTAACGAGTGATGCCCATTGTACATGGTGGGCCCCACTTCCAAATTTTTTCCAAAAACTAGATTTCCAAATATTTTCTAAAAGATTTATTATTTCCTTAAATAATATATATATACATAAATTTATTTTTATATAAATGTATGCAAATTTCTAGAACAATACATCTTTTTTCAAAAAAAAGAAAAATTCTGGAACTCCAAATTTTTCCAACGCACTAATTTATTTCACAACGCACTAATAGATTTCACCAATAAAAGAAAAAAGAAAAACATGCTTCTCATCTTCTCCTTCTCTCATCCAGCACCGCCGACACCACCGGCGCCACCACCAATCCACCATTGACGCGAGCCAGCAACGCCCCACCTCTCGCACATACCACCATCATCACCTTCCTCCTCCCTCGCGCAGCCATGCCATCCTCTTCGTTACCGACACCGACGCGTTACAGTGACAAATCAAGGTGAGTCTAACTTTGGAGATTTAGGCCGCCGCCGGAGCAGCTGCACCCGTCCCCGGCACCTCCTTGGCCCGATCCCCTACCCAAAACAGGATCCGCCACGTCTGAAGGGAGGGGAACAATGACGGTGACGGCGGTGAGGACAACGAAGGGAGAAAAGAGAGGGAGGAGGAGTAGTAGTGGGATGATGGAGGAGGGACGGCGTTGCTGTGTGGAGGGTTTCAGATTTTGCTGAAGCGAAACTGCCTCGCTTCTCGAAGCCGCCATGCCTACGCGGCGGATCAGACGGCTTATTGGCCACCCAGCTGTCAGATTCGTCCGCCCTGGACTGCGAATCGAAGAAGGAACCACCGGGCCCTCTCTCCCTCCTCAACGACTCAAACCCGTTCTCGGTGGGCGACTTCTTCGTCTTCGACCAGTCGTCTATCTCGTTGGCCCGGGAGGGGGCGGGGCATACTTTGAAGCAGCTGTCAAGGCGGGTCCGGTCGAGCTCCTTGGTGGAGAGCTGGCGGGGGCTGGTGGGGAGGAAGAGGAGATTTTCGGGGGAGGGGTTGGTTTTTTTGTTTTTTTGTTTTTAATTTTAGATTTTAAAAACAAAAAAGGGTTTAATTTCTTTTTTTTAAAAAAAACCAGACTGTGGGACCCACATGCCACTGTGGGCATGGCGTGAGGGTCACGTGCGTGAGTCGCAACAATCTGCCCAAAAACTTGGGGCGTGCATCTCACGTACGGGCCGGGCAGTCCACGTCAGCCGTCGGGGTGCCCCGGACCCCTGAACGAGATCGTAAACAATAGTCTGGACCCTTAAAAGGAACAAATAAAAGTACAGACCCCTAAGGGGTACTTTTCCAATAGTACAGGCCCCAAATATACGATTTATCCAAAACTAAACGAGGGATTCTTGCGAGCTCACTCGGTAATTCCTCTTGCTGTTCATTCACCATACTATAAGCTAGTCTATTTCTTCTTCCTAGTGAGGCACCCTCAACAAAGAAGACAGTAGCTGGGGAAGGCATGTTTTATTTCTTTGTGTTTTTCTGCATCTACACATTTTTCTCCTCCCCTTCTTATAGTCTGAGACTAGACAACAAGGTGTCAGTATTTCCAAACATGGACCCCTAGAAAGATCCAAAAGGATTTGCTTTTGAAAAAGGCATGCCATTACATTAATTATTGCTCAATAATTCTGATCTTTTTCGACATGAGTGACAGAAATAAGCCTAAAACTGACACACGTATTGTAGCCTGAAGCTAGCAATTGAGTAACTGAAACTTACCATATCCAACCAGAAGCTGAAATGCACTAGCCTGAAGCTAGCAATTTTAAGTGTTTAAATACACAGTTTGCACAGCCCGAAGCTGAGATCAACTAGAAGTTGATTATTGGATATCTTATTTGGCATGACCGGTTGAGCCATCCCGGATCAATAATGATGCACGAAATTTATTTGGTTATTCATTAAAAACCAGAAGTTTTTACAATCAATGAATTTTCATGTGTTAGTTTGCTGCAAAATTAATTGTTTGGCCTTGTTAAGATGAGATTGGCATAGAATCACCAGCAAGTTTGGGAATAATTCAAGGACATGTACGCGGACTAATAAATCCGCCGTGTTGACCATCTAGGTAATTTTTATGATGCATCGACTAGATGGTCTATTGTGTGATGCAAGTTGGCATTGTGCGCTGTTATTTTAATGATTAAGCTACTTGCCGGTACACATCCCTAATTATGTTATAAGACTATATGTCTAGATAATTTTGGTATATTTCTTCAATGGATAATGTATATCATTGGAAATAAACCTAAACAGATCTGGGTGAATATTTGGAATTGATTGCAAGACCATTACTAATGAAATATTACTGTTTGAGAAAATGGTATTTTACATGCAGCAACACTTGTGTGCATCAAGCCAACAAGTTATCATAAGGTCTCCCTATTTAATTGGTTCATGGTCACAAACCTAGTGACTCCCATCTTCGGACCATTGGTTGTACAGTATATAATGCTCCACCACAGTATAGTAATATTGGTCCTTAAAGAAGACTAAGAATATATGTTGTGTATGTTGGGTATGTTGGTTATTAATTAAATGAAAGTGTTTACCCAACATAAGGGGGAGGAAATAAGCAGCTGGATCAAGATAGATCAAGATATTATTGAAATGCATTATCAATGTATGATTGTTGATCCTCAAACAAATTAGTGTGAACCTGAAGTTCAAAAGATGATTCATTTGCAGGAAAATTGATATGCAAATTGCCAGACATATAAAGTGACCAAATCTTATATACCAGCTGCAAATGCTCCTGTTCAAATTAATGTTCTAGAAGAACAAGTATAATATGCAAATGAATCTAAAGTACGCCAGAAGCATAGAATATACTGGGTTCCAAAGAAAATAAACATTCTTGATAGAGAAAAAGGAGCAAAGAGATAAAGATGGCCCTAGTGAGTAAATAAGACATCCAGTAGAGGTTCAAATTAAAAGTCCTCAAGAAGAGGAAAATCCTCCAAAAGAGGTTTCTGACACAAATGATAAAGTTCCAAAAGTAACTCAGGTACCTGAAATAAATGAAAATGATGAGATCTCGATTGATTATTCAGTTTCAGAAATAAGATGGAACCGACGTGAAATAACCGTCGACGGAATATTTATTTTATATAGCGCTAAACATTATGAAAGAAAATGAGGATCATGAACCTAAATATGTTGATGAATGTAGGCGCAGAATGATTGGACAAAATAGAGAGATATAATTAAGGCTGTGTTAGACTCGCTTGTAAAGCGAGAAATTTTTCGGACCCGTAGTCCGTACACCAGAAGGTGTAAAATTGGTCGGTCATAAAATGGGTATTTGTGCAGAAAAGGAAATAAATAGTGAAATATAAAGTACGGTGTGTAGCACAAGGTTTTACCCAAATGACCTGGTATTAATTGTGAGGAGATATACTCCCCTGTGGTGGATGCAATTATTCTTGATAAGTCTGGCATTATATGAAAAGAATTAGCAATGCATCTAATGGATGCTATTACAGCCTATTTCTATGGATCCATAAATCATGACATATACATGAGAATCTCTGAAGGATTCAAGTTGCTTGAAGCAACCAATTCTCGGAAATATACAAAATTAAACTAAAATTGATCTTTATATGGTTTAAACCAAATTTGAGTATGTAGTATGATTATTCTTGCATATATGCTCTATGTATTTGGAATTATTATTATTGTTACTTATATTTATGATTTAGATACTATTATTATGATTTAATTATTTTTAGAACTCCAAAAGAAGCTTCCAAATACCGTGTTATGTTTGGTCCTGAAGTACCCTATCAAAGTAAAATTTATATTGCTTGTAATATGAAGCCTGAAGCTTTTGCCATAAGCCTATTGGCAAGAAATGATTTTACTTTTATCTTCGGGATATAATAGACATGTTATCATATTAACCCTATAAGCCCGAAGAGAATACAGTTGGTTTTGCAGATGCAGGTCCTTTTACTTGATCCACATAAAGCACAGACGGACATCTGCTACAACTTTATACGTGAAATTGCTACATCATCGGGACCACAAAAGCAAGAGGGCAGGGAAGATGCTCCAACAACAAATTCTGAAGATAATGCTGCCTACATTGTCCAATTAAAGTAGTGATGTATCAAAAGTGATCGGACAAAGCGTATGTCACCAGAAGTTGACAAGGATAATTGGCATTCAACGACAAGAAATCAAGAGAGGCCAAAATGAGGGGGAGTAGAATATGCACTGCACTCTTTTTTCCTTCACCAAGTTTTATCCCACAGGGTTTTTCTTGGTAAGGTTTTTAATGAGGTAGTTACCCCAAAAAGTGTATTCTACCCAAAGTACAATAATATTCAAGGGAGAGTGTTATAAAATACGTTTTATACTGTGTGAATATTGTTACTATTGTACATACCTTGTTCTATATATACCCAGATAATGAATAAGAAATGAGGATCTCGGCTCCCTATTTCTTCTCCTGTCTCTACCTTCTTCATATGCTCTTCTCCATTTTCTTCATTAAACATCTAAATTTATAACAACTTTATTTTTTTATTATAAGACAAATCTTTTACAGTCTTTACTCTCGGCTTCTTGCGGCGGCGACGCTCTCAATTTCTATACAGTCCGACTTTGACACACATCAAGGAAGAAAAGTAAGAATTTTTTTATGTTATAATATTTTTTTTTATATAATTAGTTAGTAACGTCCAATTAGAGCCTTATAACTGGAATATTGTCTTGAAAGTTAAAACAAGAGTGAGTTTCAAAGATTTCCACCAGCGCAGCCTAAATTATATATTACTATTGATGTCTCGACAAAAAAAAAAAATTACTATTGATGTAATATTTTGATCGCCATATTACTAGTGATCATTGATGCAACATTCTGGTTCCATTAATCCGCAGCATTCTGGATGCCATATATTGGAATCTGATACAATATTTATGTTTTTTAAAAAATATTATTTATTTATTTTTTATTTGAGTTAAATTAGATTAATAGATTAATTATTTAATTTTAGGTTTTATATTTTATATATGGGTAAATTTAAGAGAATTGATTCATTCTTCAAGAAAAAAACAAATCGGCAACAAGAGGAAGACGTACAATCTTCAAACGTCAATGCCGAATTTTCAAAGTACACAAGCTTTAGCTCCTTCGAACAATCACTACAGATTCAATCTTAACTTAGTTAAAAGAAATAAATTGTTCTTTTGACATTATTTGATATAAATTTTTATACTTATTAATATTTAATTTTTAAATAGCATACTTATAAATAAATGTATTTCATATTTTGGTCCTCTTAAAAATTTAGCCTAGCTCCGCCACTGTGTGTAAGTTCTGTGGATGTAAATTAGCAGACCTTGAACCAAATGTTTCTTGTCATCTACAGCAGATATCTGAATCTAGTGAAATTATTGCCTCGACGGGATTTTTTTCCTCTGTTTAATTATTCGGCTTGGTTTAAATTAAACCCATGTATAATTAACTCTGACCACCTCTGATTTTTTTCAGAAAAAGTATAACCCCCTCTATACGGCATGTAGTTCGCCTAGCCTACTTTTCGTCGTCTAACGATTTTCCTCTTAAGCACATGTCGTCCGTTTACCCCAAAAAAAAAAAAACATATGTCGTCCAAAGGTTAAGGCATGCCTTTCGTTTTAGTTGCAAAAGAAGTTATCAATGTTGGATTGTTAAAAGTGGTAAGCCATGTAGGTTCACTTAGTAAGGTGAGTGCTTGTGTATGTAAAAAAATTTTATTGAAAAACTCATCAACCATGATTAAGTGCTCAAGAAAAATTAACAAGGAATTTGGCATTGAGCTTTCTGGCCTCTGCTTATTGTGGTTTGCCCTGCTATTAAGTGTTGGCAAAGCAAACTATGAACTATGAACCTATGAACTTTATCCTTGCAAGAATACCAATAAACTATGAACCAAAAATGCCAATTCCAAACTATGAACTTTATCCTTGCAAGAGTACCAATAAACTATGAACCTGTTAGTATTTTTCCTCCCTCGTTAACCACGGCATCAAACGTAAACAAAACCAAGAGTATATACAAAATCAATATTGATTGATTTAATTAAGTGGAAGTTAGCGTCAACATTATTCCCCTCTTTCCCCATTCCTCGAATTAACTAGCACCACCAGCCTAGTGGAAACTATTCTTCTCTGAAAAGACAAAAGGACCAAGTAATATTTTAATCAGCCTAGTAACCAAAGGCTTAACAACATGATTCACAACCATTGAATGGTCGGGGGCTGGTGACAAAGGAAAAGTGTCTTAATCCGTAAATCACGAGTTAATATATATACACAAAAAAGGGATGAATTAGATTTAATTTAATGAGTCGGTTTGTTGTTGTTGCGGCCCGAAAAAACGAACGAGGTCACAATATTTTTCTCTTCTAAGTTAGTTTCGAGTTGGGGGTTCAATTTGTTCAGTTCAGTTCTCATTTAAAAGCTGTGACATACAGCTCATAAGTGATACGTATCCCAGCCACTTAGCTTGATAAAAATAATAAGACGCATCTTCAAGGATCACAAATCCCTGTTCCAACCCCAAAATATGGTGCATGTTCAATCTTCAAAACTGCCTAATTCAACCCAAAATGATCATGACAACGAACCCGAGGTTAATCGACGATTAGCACATTTTCATCCTAGTATCTGGGGTGATCGTTTCCTGTCTTGTCCTTCTGAATCCACAGTAAGAAACATTTATCTTTAATTAGTTGATCTACCTCGTTGTTTTGTGTGTAATCTTTAACTTATTAAGTTAAAACTTGTGTAGGAAATTGATGATAATATGGAGAAGCAGGTTGAGGAACTGAAGAGAGAAGTGGAAAGGATGATGGTCGCTGCAGCTGGAAACAGATCACAAATTCTGAATCTGATCGACTTACTCCAACGCTTGGGCGTGGCTTACCCTTTCGAGAACGAGATAGAGAAAGCACTAAGTGAAGTGCTTGAAATTGAAACCAATTATGGAGGAAATGAAGATGATCTTCACATAGTTTCTCTTCAATTTCGTTTGCTTAGGCAACAAGGTTTCAATGTCTCATGTGGTATATATATGCATGCCTTTATTTCACACCCAACAATTAAAATGCTGTTCACATGATTATATAAACCATCCTGTCATCTTTTAGCTAATGCTTATAATTACTGAGTGAACCAGATGTCTTCAATAACTTTATGGACGAAAAGGGGAGCTTGAAGAAAGAGCTCACCAATGCTGTGCAAGCCATATTGAGCTTGTACGAAGCCACACATCTCAGGTTACCCGGTGAAAAAAAACTTGATGAACTACTTGAATTCACTACCACATATCTTGAGGCTATAGCATCATCCCATTTAAGCCCCACACTTTCATCCCAAATAAGTCTGGCTTTAAGACATCCAATACGCAAGAGCGTACCAAGGGTATATGCTAGGCAATATTTGTCCATTTACGAAGAGGATGTTTCGCATGATAATATTGTACTACTAGCACTGGCAAAGTTGGACTTCAATAGACTGCAAAAACTACATCTAAAGGAACTGAGCGCTATCTCAAGGTGAATTGTTTCGATACCTTTTAATTGGTGGTCACAATTTTTTTAATATGAAATTGATTTGCTCCCTTCTACATATATATTTACTAAACTTTGCTATATATATATACTAGGTGGTGGAAAGATTTGGACTTTGCAAAAAAGCTGCCATTTGCACGGGACAGGGTGGTGGAGTCTTACGTTTGGGTGGTTGGTGTGTTCTTTGAGCCACACTACACGTTGGCCAGAAAGATATTATGCAAAGTTTTTAACATAGTGTCCATTATAGACGACATATACGATGCATATGGAACCCCCAAAGAACTACCAGCTTTTACCGAGGCCATTGAGAGGTTTAATTACCGACAACCAAAATTCTCCAATTCAATTTCCAAATTAATGCTTCCATAAGGGTTCAATTTTTTTATGCTAATATAATTAATTAAGGCTGCAAATTCAATGTCTTTGAACTTAATTTCATCAGGTGGGATATTGAATCCATGGATATGCTCCCAGAATACATGAAACTGTGCTATGGAACTCTCTTAGATATATATGAAGAAATTGAGAGGGACTTGGAGAAGCATGGAAGATCTTACCTAGTTCACTTTTCAAAAGAAGAAGTACGTATATGTTTGCCCTTTTAATTAATTATTATATTAATTCTTCTGCAAAAGATAAACTTAATTGTTACACGAGCTCTATTTCTCTGAAAGTCAACTTGATTTATTATCATTAATTGGCAGATGAAGAAATTAGTTCGCGTCTACTTTAAGGAAACTGAATGGTTAGACAAAGATTATACTCCAACAATGGAGGAGTACTTGGGAATCGCACTGCTGAAATGTGGGTACTTTATGCTTATAGCCACATCATTTCTTGGCATGGGAGATATTGTAACTGAGGATGCCTTGGATTGGGTCGCTAACCATCCAAAAATTATCAAAGCTTCTTCGACTGTTTGCAGGCTCATGGATGATATTGCTGGCCACGAGGTACCCCATCATACCCTTTTACTATTTGTTATGAATTTTTGGTTTAAAATTTGTTACTTAATTTTTGGCGAATATAAATCGTTCTTATACAGTTTGAGCAAAAGAGAGGGCATGCTGCCTCTAGCGTGGAGTGTTACATGAAGCAATATGGAGTAGCAAAGGCAGAAGCATGTGATGAACTCAAGAAGCAGATTGAAGATGCTTGGAAGGATGTAAACAAGGGCTGGCTTACAAATTATAACAATATCCCAATGCCTCTTCTCACGAGGGTGCTTAATTTCACACGTATAATGGATCTCCTGTACAAAGAAGGAGATGAATACACCCAAGTAGGTGAAGTGATGAAAAGCTGTGTCACTTCACTATTTATAGATCCTGTGCCAATATGAAGGCAGAGGGTGGCTGGAAATCAAACAGAGGGATCAGACACTCCCTTACAGGATAGATGTCTTCTATTTCTTTATGGGAGGGAAAAAGGATTGGTACCCTTACTAATGCTGTGTGTAATGTGGACTTGTTTGTGTGGGTATGCTATAATTTTCTTCAAAACCAAAAAAAAATAAATGTGTAGGACCTGGATATTTCTTCCCCTTACATTCTCTTCAAGATACACATTTTGTGAGGCTTAGGGAACCTTCTGTTGAGTGGTTTCCTCCTATGTAGGGACCACTGTAAATAATAAAAAATAAAAAAAGAAATGTGCAGTGGGTGCAAGTGATGCAGTGGTTGCAGAAGGTGGTGCAGGTTGACAATGGAGCAGTTAAGCAAATGGTGCATTTGTTGGCGTTAAGCAGTTGAAAGTGGTGCGGTTTCATCAAGTTTGCAGCCTATAAATAGGCTATGAAATGTTAGAGCAAAGCATCCCATTGGCAACGCAGAAAAAGAAAGAGTGAGAGTGGGAGAGTGAGAGAGAAAAATATAGTCCTTCTAATTTTAGAAAGTAACAAATTGGTCCTTCTAAATTTAGAAAGTGACAAAATAGTCCCTCTTAAAATAGGGAGTGACAAAATAATGAGAAAAAATACCTTAGGGGTATTTTTAACAAACACTTGGGAAATACTTTTGTGGGACACTATTTTGGGTTTAGCTCTAGGTTTTCTTTTACCCCTAAATTATTTTAGGGAGGTCTCTCTTTGTAAGCGTGCTATTTTATAGTGGAAGTTTCTGCGGGATCGAGCTTGTGGACGTAGCCCAATAGTTTTCGGGTGAACCACGTTAAATATTGTGTATCATTTATCTTTTTTGTCCTCCACTTGTTTATTTCCTTCTGAGGTGATATTATTTCCGCAAGATAGTGCCACCGGGCCCAACAACTGGTAGTGGAGCAGAAGGTTTATGCTTTGTCAAGTGTAAGGTTGTGAATGAATACACTGTGCAAGTGAATCATGTCTAGGAGACAGGGTTTTAAGTGAACTTTTGTTCCTCCAGTCTTTCCTGGGGATTTATCTTGGAATGATAATTCTGTCTTAAGAGATTGGCTAGGCCATCTTTCCTGGGAATTATCGAATCAGTTCAATTCACTACTTTTACTTGTACGAGCGTTATTCACCGCCAGGAATTTCCTAGATCAAGGAGCTAGTCAGTCTTTGATCCAGATGGAGGGGAGGATAAACAAGATGATCACCCTTGATGGCACAAATTACCACTTATGGAGAAACAAGATGAAGGATTTCCTATTCGTGACGAAGATGCATTTACCGGTGTTCAGTACGGTAAAGCCTGAAGAAAAGACAGACGAGGAGTGGGAGTTTGAACACATCTAAGTCTGCGGCTATATACGGCAATTTGTTGAGAATAATGTTTACAACCACATTTCTGGCATTGAGCATGCTAGAACGCTATGGGAGAAGCTCGAAGAATTATATGCCTCAAAGACAGGGAACAACAAGCTATTTTACTTGACGAAGTTGATGCAAGTAAAATACCAGGAAGGCAAATTGATTGCAGATCACCTTAATAAGATGCAAGGGATCATGGATCAGTTGGCTAGTATGGGCATAAAATTCGACGATGAGGTGCTTGCTCTTATGGTCCTGGCGACTCTCCCAGATTCATGGGAAACCTTGAAGGTTTCAAACTCTACACCTAATGATGTCGTGATATGACAACCGTAAAAAGTGGCATTCTGAATGAAGAGATGAGACGAAGAACACAAGGCTCATCTTCTTCACAGTCAGAGGTCTTGGCTATAGTGACGAGGGGGAGAAGCCAAAACAAAGGTCAAAGTAGCAGAGACAAGAGCAGAGGAAAATCCAATAAATTTGCCAATGTTGAGTGCCATTACTGCAAGAAGAAGGGCCACATCAAGAGATTCTGCCGACAGTTCAAAAAGGACCAGAAGAAGAACAAAGGCAAAGATGTGAAGAAAGAAGAAAGCAGTGATGATGAAGCGAATTCTCTCGGAGAGTTCAATATAGTTTGTGATGATGATATCATCAACCTTACTATCCAGGAGACAAGCTGGGTAGTTGATAGTGGTGCTACTGTTCATGCTACACCACGGAGAGAACTCTTCTCTTCTTACACTCCTGGTAATTTTGGGACTGTAAGAATGGGAAATGATAAATTCTCAATGGTCGTCGGAAAAGGAGATGTTTGCCTAGAGACCATGAACGGGATGAAGCTGCTTTTGAAGGATGTTAGGCATATTCCAGATATGCGTCTGATTCTAATCTCTGTTGATAAGCTCGACGAGGAAGGTTTTTGTAATACCTTCTACAATGGTCAATGGAAGCTCACCAAAGGCTTGTTAGTGGTGGCACGAGGTACAAAGGTGTCAAAGTTGTATGTGACCCAGGCAAAGGTTCCTCAGCATGATGTAAATGTTGTGGAGAACGACAGCCAAGTTCAGCTATGGCATAGACGCCTTGGACACATGGGTGAGAAGTCAATGGTAATGCTGGTTAAGAAGAATGTTCTGTCAGGATTGAACTAAATCCAGCTGAAGAAGTGCAGTCACTGTCCAGCTGGTAAGCAAAATAGAGTTTCTTTCAAGAGCTCTCCTCCTTCTAGAAAGAAAGATGTGCTAGAACTGGTACACTCAGATCTCTGCGGGCCTTTCAACAAGTCCCTTGGTTGTGCCCAGTATTTTGTGACCTTCATTGATGATCAGTCACGGAAAACCTAGGCTTACACATTCAAATCTAAAGATCAAGTGTTATCAGTCTTCAAGCAGTTCATATCTATGGTAGAAAGAGAGACAGGAAAGAAGCTGAAATGCATCCGGACAGATAATGGTGGTGAGTACATAGGTCCATTTGATGTTTACTGCAAAGAGCATCGTATTCAGTTTACTCCACCAAAACTCCACAGTTGAATGGCTTAGCTGAGAGGATGAACAGAACTTTGATTGAGAGAACCAGATGCTGACTCTCTCACTCGAAGTTACCACAAGTCTTTTGGGGTGAAGCACTACTTACAGCGGCTTATGTGCTGAACCATTCACCTTGTGTTCCTCTTCAGTATGAGGCTCCAGAGAAGGTGTGGTCAGGAAGAGACATCTCCGACGATCACCTATGAGTATTTGGGTGTAAAGTTCATGTTCACATCCCCAAGGATGAAAGAAGCAAACTAGATGCCAAGACAAGACAGTGTGTATGTATCGGCTATGGTCAAGACATGTTTGGCTATAGGTTCTATGATTCGGTGGAGAAAAAGCTTATCAGGAGTCGAGATGTTGTCTTTATGGAGGATCAGACCATAGAAGACATAGACAAAGCAAAGAAGCCTAGTGATGATCAAGAGGAGTTTCAGCTACCTCCAATTTAGACACCCAGATAAGTTGGAGATGATGTTCAGGATATTTATCCTGAAATTCCAGATGTTCCTATTGAAGATGAGTTAGTAGAAGCTGATAGTAACGAGGATGATGGCAATGATGATACAGTTAGGGATGACCATCCTCAGCCTTCAAGTACCTCTCCTTATCGAACAAGGTCTGGCAGAGTTGTGCAACGCTCTACCAGATATTCTCCAAGTGATTATTTGTTGCTCACTGATGTGGGAGAACCAGAAAGCTATGATGAAGCTATTAATGATGAGCATAAGGAGAAGTGGGTTAAAGCCATGTAAGAAGAGATGAAATCCTTGCATGAGAACAAGACTTTTGAGCTGGTGAAGCTGCCTAAAGGCAAGAGAGCTTTGAAGAACAAGTGGGTGTTCAAGATCAAGCATGAGGAGCATAGTCCACTTCTAAGATTCAAAGCAAGATTGGTTGTCAAAGGTTTCAGTCAAAGGAAAGGGATAGACTTTGATGAAATCTTCTCACCAGTGGTGAAAATGACCTCAATCCACACGCTGCTGGGATTAGCTGCAAGTCTCAACCTGGAGGTTGAATAGATGGATGTCAAAATAGCCTTCCTACACGGTGACTTGGAAGAAGAGATATACATGGAGTAGCCAGAGGGTTTCCAGCTGAAAGGAAAAGAGGATTATATTTGTAGATTGAGGAAGAGCCTCTACGGCTTAAAACAAACCCCAAGACAGTGGTACAAGAAGTTTGAGTCGGTGATGGGACAACAGGGATATAAGAAGACTACCTCAGACCACTGTGTGTTCGTTCAAAAATTTTCTGACAATGACTTCATCATCCTATTGCTCTATGTGGATGATATGCTGATTGTTGGCCAGAATGTCTCCAGAATCAACAGCTTGAAAACACAGCTAAGCAAGTTTTTTGCCATGAAAGACTTGGGGCCAGCAAAATAAATTCTCGGGATGAGAATTCTTCGAGATCGGCAAGCCAAGAAGATATGGTTGTCTCAGGAGAAGTACATTGAGAAAGTGCTTCAGAGGTTCAACATGGATAATGCTAAAGCAGTCAGCTGTCCTCTTGCTAACTACTTTAGACTAAGCCCTGAGCAGAGTCCATCTACGGATGAGGAGAAGAAAGTGATGGAGCGGATTCCATATGCCTCAGCAGTGGGAAGCTTGATGTATGCCATGGTATGTACCCGACCAGACATTGCTCACGCAGTTGGAGTGGTAAGCCAATACCTTTCTAATCCTGGTAAAGAGCATTGGAATGTTGTCAAGTGGATTCTCAGGTATCTTCGAGGAACCTCCAAAATGTGTTTATGTTATGGAGAAGACAAACCGGTGCTGGTTGGATACACTGATGCAGATATAGCTGGTGATGTTAGTTCTAGAAAATCTACATCAGGATACCTGATTAATTTTTCAGGGGGAGCTGTGTCATGGCAATCAAGGCTACAAAAGTGTGTTGCTCTATCAACTACAGAAGCTGAGTTTATTGTAATAACGGAAGCATGTAAGGAGTTGTTGTGGATGAAGAAGTTCTTAACTGAACTTGGTTTTTCGCAAGACAGTTATCAGCTATTCTGTGATAGTCAAAGTGCTATCCATCTTGCGAAGAATGCCTCTTTTCATTCCAGATCAAAACACATAGATGTGAGATACAATTGGATCAGGGATGTACTAGAGAAGAAGCAATTACAACTCGAGAAGATCCATACAGAAGAGAATGGATCTGACATGTTGACGAAGATACTTTCAAGGGGAAAGTTTGAATACTGTCGAGAAGCTGTCGGGATGGTGGATCCCCCCATGTAGTCGGAAAGGGGGAGATTTGTTGAGTGGTTTCCTCCTATGTAGGGACCACTGTAAATAATAAAAAATAAAAAAAGGAAGGTGCAGTGGGTGCAAGTGATGCAGTGGTTGCAGAAGGTGGTGCAGGTTGACAATGGAGCAGTTAAGCAAATGGTGCATTTGTTGGCGTGAAGCAGTTGAAAGTGGTGCAGGTTTCATCAAGTTTGCAGCCTATAAATAGGCTATGAAATGTTAGAGTAAAGCATCCCATTGGCAACACAGAAAAAGAAAGAGTGAGAGAGGGAGAGTGAGAGAGAAAAATATAGTCCTTCTAAATTTAGGAAGTGACAAATTGGTCCTTCTAAATTTAGAAAGTGGCAAAATAGTCCCTCTTAAAATAGGAAGTGACAAAATAGTGAGAAAAAATACCTTAGGGGTAGGTATTTTTGACAAATACTTGGGAAACACTTTTGTGGGACACTATTTTGGGTTTAGCTCTAGGTTTTCTTTTACCCCTAAATTATTTTAGGGAGGTCTCTCTTTGTAAGCCTGCTATTTTATAGTGGAAGTTTCTGCGGGATCGAGCTTGTGGACGTAGCCCAGTAGTTTTCGGGTGAACCACGTTAAATATTGTGTGTCATTTATATTTTTTGTCCTCCACTTGTTTATTTCCTTGTGAGGTGATATTATTTCCGCAAGATAGTGCCACCGGGACCAATACCTTCTACGTCAATCTGGACCTCGTATTACTGTACGAGGAGGTAACAAGGCTTCCTCACTAATTAACCCTGTTGGCATGATATGATCGTGACCACCAATTATTTATTTTTAAAATTTTTGGGATGATGGAAGTATGGAACCCATGATCTCTGTGGACCCAATTCAAGAGAGATGTTAGTGTTGGCTTTAAAATTGAAAAACAATATATTATATACTCTATATACATTGAATTGGGACATCTATCCTATCTCGACAATACAAAAAAAAATATCAAGAAAGGATAGTAAAAGGGATTTTTTTATTGCTAGAGTCAAGGGGATAAAGGGGTCTAAAAGTTCTATTATTCTTAGGTATTTTTTAATCGAGCCCTATAACTTCTTTTTTGATTAATGAAGTCCTATTATTTTGAGTTGTTTATTAATCAGAAGTCCGAGGCACCATTTTCTATCTAATTTTGCTGAGTTGGCCGTTATCTTATGACGTGGCATGTACACATCATATGCTAACATGTCTAAAGTCCATGCCATTAAGACTTGATTAACTAAATCAAAAAATTATAGGACTTGAATGGTAAAATTTTAAAATTGTAGGACTTAATTAGAAATTATTTATAAATTATACGACTTTGGAATATTTTAAAATAAAAAATCTTAAACTCCTAAATATTAAAACTTTAAAGTTTAAATTCATAAAATTTTTAATCTTAAATGCTAACCTTAAAACTCAAAACTTTATGATATTAAAATTATAAATTTAAAATCATAAATCCTAAAATCTAAAGGACTAAACTTTAAAATCTTGTATTATTAATCTTAAAACCCTAAATCATAAATTATAAATTATAAAGTATTAAATCCTAACCTTAACATTAGAAAGAGGGTTACATACCAATGGTGAATAATCTAAAATCTCAATTACTTATATTAAATAATAATTAATTTATTTTGCATAGACCATCTGAAGTTATAATTTAAGATTTAATTTTAGGATTTAATATTTAAATTTTAGGATTATAGATCATTACATTCTAAGATTTAAAACTTAGAATTTTAGGGTTTATGATTTTGAGGTTTAGGGCGATTTTATAATTTAGAGATTTAAGATTTTAGGAGTTGCGCTTTTAACAATTTAATTATAGGATTCAAGATTTGGAATTTTCATGTTTAACATTTTGGTATTATTTTAGAGTTTAAGATTTTAAAATTTAAAAGCTATTACTTTAATCTATTACTCTAGGATTCAAGATTTGTGGTTAAAATTTATAATTAAGAATTTAAAATTTTAGAGCTTAGTATCTTTAGAAGATCTATAATTTATATAAAAAAAGTTCTTAATTGAGTCTTATAATTTTTTTATTTAATCAATCAAAACCTAATGACATGGACATTTGGACACATAAGCACTGTGCCATGTCATAGGATAACGGCCAACTCATCAAAATTTGACTATAAGACTTGTGCATAAGGTGAGGCTGGTGGGATGGCAATGCCCTCCGGAAGGTTGGGCGCGACTGAATACTGATGGAGCAATGAAGGGACAGGATCGTAGTGCTAGTGCCAGGGGTGTATTGCAGAATCACTTGGGGATGGATAGCTGGTTTTGATTGGAAATTGGGGTATGCTCTGTCTTATGTGCTAAACTCTAGGGTGTGTGGGCGGGTTTAAACCTCGCATGGGACTTGGAGATTCGACAACTTGAGCTGGAAGTGGATTCTTTGATAGTTATTCAGATTCTATCTACTCAGTCGTCTCCCCCTTTAGCAGTTCGGGCCATAGTCAGCTGCATTCGAGAGCTCTTGCATTGTAATTGGCTGGTGTAACAACCCGGGTAAAATTTTTGATTTTTACCGGGACTGTAAAAGTCTTTTTACCGTGATTTACTGTTGAATTAATCTTGGGTAGTTAATTCAAGGTAAATCGAGCGTCGTTTTTCGAAACCGAGAGTTTTCCCGCGCTCATGATTTTTTCGTGGATTTTTCGGACCTAAGTCGGTATTTTTCGGGTTTCGGAATTTCTCGGAAAATCACATCGGAAAATAACTAAGGGGGTATCAGTTATTTTCTGGTCCGGATCGGACCCGCCTGCATTATTGGTTAATCACACACTGCATAGTAAAATCACAGGTTGAACAGTAATATTACGGTTATAAAAAGAAGGAAGCAGAGGAAGAAGAAGAGAAGAGAAAAAAAAAGAGAGAAAAAGAAAAAGAGGGAAAAAGAAAAAGAGAGAAAAAGGGAAAAAAAAGAAATAAAAAAAAAAGAGAAGAAACAGAAAAATAGAAAAAAAACAGAGAGAGTGGAAAAGAAAAAGAAAGAAAGAAAAAAAAGAAAAGAAATTCGGAAAAAGGAAGGAAAATAGAAAAAAAAGAAGAAAAAGAAGAAAACAGAAAAAAGAAGAAAAAAAAACCGGAGGAACAGTTCTGTCACCTTCTTCCCGCCTCCATTACTGTTCACCAAACGGAGCTCCGGGCTGAGTCTCGCCACACCGCCACCGCCAGTCGAGTCGCCGTCCCGTCGCCTATCGACCTCCGCTGACCCTGAGCTCTTCCGCCGCTTGACGCGCGCCGTGGAGTCGTTGACCCGTCGTGCGACCCGCGGATCTGCTTCCCCGCGCCGCTGACGATGACAACCACTAGCAGCCGCAGCAGCAAGCTCCACCGCGACGTCGCCCTCGCCTCGTCGAGCCGTGGCCGTCCTGCTCATCCCCACCCTTTGCCGTGACCGAGGTGAGCTAGGGAGAGGACGACCCGGAAGGGTCGGGCTGACCCGTTCCGTGGCCGGGTTTGATTTTTGAATTTGGGTCAGAACTATTGGACTTGGGCTGTGTGTCACTGGGCCGGCTGCACGGGCCAAGGCCTAGGCTCCTGTCTAGGGCCTGGGTTTAGTGCTGTGCTAGGCCTGGGCCGACACTGTTTGGCCCAGTCCAGTTAAAAAAAAATAAAATAAAAATAATATATATGTATATATATAGGTATTTATTTATATCTGATATTTAATTTTGAAAAAAAATTATATATTTACTTTGAGAAAATTATGGAAATTTAATTCTGGTATTTTTAGGAAAATATAAATATATTTACTTTGATAAATAATTAAGTTTTGTTTTGGAAAAACTATTATTAATTGGAAAAAATATATATATACCTTGAAAATAATTTCTGGAAAATTAATATGTATATTATTTTCGTCTGGAAAATTATGATAGAGGTATATGTATATAAATAAGTATTTTGTAAATTAAAAGTAATTATATTTTGTGTAAGAAATATTATTACATATTTAGAAAAAGATAAATACTATATAAATATTTTCTGAAAATTATAAATAGGTTATTATTTTTCTGGAAAAATTATGGTGATTATAATTTTTGAAATTATAGTTATTTTATGAAAATATTATGAAAGAGTTTTAATTAAAGTATGGTACCGAAATTATATTCGGATATACGTACGGTAATTATTTTCGGTAAAAGACGGAAATAAAGGATAAGTAATCGGGATGGGTAATTTCGTAGTATTGGCATCATAGCATACCGATTATGTGCATTTATGTGTGTTTATATTGTCTTGTGGTATAGGTTTGGATATCGGGCAGTTTCCCGAGGAGCCGGCGTCGGACCGGTCATTTTTCCGGAGTTGAGTAATCGGCCAAGGTGAGGATGGATTTCCTTCAATATGTGCCTGTATTACTCGGTTATCATGTTTGTTGATTATTGCATTTGCTGGTATGGTTCGGGATGTTATCCCATTGTCTTGATTGTGGTCGGGATGTTTATCCCAGTATCTTGGTTGGTATTTGGATGTTGATCCTGAGTCTTTTTAGTTTAAGAATAATGGATTAAATAATAAATTGTGACAAGCATGTCGATCCTTGATTTTGGATAGGGATGTCTATCCCAGTATCCTGGTTAGGGATGTCGATCCATACGATTTGATTTTGACGACGATAATATAATTGTCGCGTGACAGGTAGTGGTACGACTCGATGGTTTAAGACTGTTTCGTGGTGGCCTTGACCTGGGTTACTTGATAAGCATGTCTATGCTTGGGATGTCTATCCCGTGATATATTTTTGGGATGTCTATCCCTGGGTTCGTATTTTTGGGATGTCGATCCCTGGGTTCTCTGGATTTGGTCTGGCACCCGGAATGTGTTGATAACCAGGTCTGACCCCTAGCTTATCCGTGACGGGGCCCGGAAAGATAAAATTGGATAATTGGATTTTATTCGAGTCTTTTGGTCTTTAACCGATTTTGGGTCGAGTCTTTGCTTTGGTGTGTTTGGCTGTTTAGCCTGTGTTTGACTTGAGTAATTTTTGTGTTCATATTGTTGGTCTTTCCTTCGTCGGTGAGCACTTCGGACTCACCCCTCACCTGCGGGCTTTCATCCCGTAGGATGAGTTATTTGTTGTACAGGCTTGGCGCATTCCAGACAGACTGCAGCGTTATCCCTTGGACAGGGCTTGGATCCATAGTTTGCATCTATGTCGCATACAGTGTTTATGTGAGTTTTATAAGTCTTCCGCTGTGCATGTTTTTACTATTATTGGGCCATTGTGTAACAGCCCGGGTAAAAATTTTGGATTTTTACCGGACTGTAAAAGTCTATTTACCGTGATTTACTGTTGAATTAATCTTGGGTAATTAATTCAAGGTAAATCGGGAGTTGTCTTTCGAAACCGAGGGTTTTCCCGCGCTCGTGATTTTCCCGTGAATTTTTCGGAACTAAGTTGGTATTTTTCGGTTTTCGGAATTTCTCGGAAAATCACACCGGAAAATAACTAAGGAGGTATCGGTTATTTTCTGGTCCGGATCGGATTCGGCCGTAATACGGACGAATTGTATTATTTGATCATCACATGTATAATAGTATTTTTCTCAGTTTATAAGAAGAAGCAGACCGGTGGAGAAGGAGAGGAAGAGAGGAGGAAAAAAAGAGAGAAAAAGAAAAAGAGAGAAAAGGAGAGGAAAAGAGAAAAAAAAGAAAAAAGAAAAAGAAAAAAATAAGAAAAATAGAAAAAAAGGAAAAACAGAAAAAAACAGAGAAGTAATGAAAAAAAAAGAAAGAAGAAAGAAAAAGAAAAAAAAAAGAATTTTGGAAAATTAGAAAAATAGAAAGAAAAATGAGGAAAAATAGGAAAAAGAAAGGAAAAAAAAGAAAAAAAAGAGTAACAGTGTCGTCACCTTCAACCGAGCCCCTGCACTGTTCACGTGTAAGAGTTCGGGCCGTCATCTCGCCGCACCGACACCACCACCGTGCTCGCAAGGCCGACGCGACCTCATCCCCGTCGCCCGCGAGTCGTCCCGTCGCCGGAGCCGCCGTCACGCGCCAACGACCCGTCGACAGACCCGGCGGATCTGCTTCTCCCGCCACATGCAACATCAGCAGCTGCCGCCATGGCCAGTTGCCGCCACCCTCGCGCCGTCCTTCGTCCGCCGCAGCTTTTGGTGTGGTTGCTTCCCTCCCTCGCGCCGCCGCCGCCGTCCCGCTGCGTCAACCCGAGGTGAGCAGCCCGCGACCCGCGTCCGACCCGGATGTTTCTGGTCGGGTCGCGCCCTTATTTCTGTTGTTTGGGCTGGTTTCCGGGTTGGGCCGTGGATGTGTGTGGGTCGGGTCCAGACAGGGCTGGGTTGGGCTCTTCCCTGGGCCTGGGCTTGCACTATTCACGATCCAGCCTGATTAAAAAATACACAATTTTTATATATATATTTATTTAAACATAATCTGATATTTAATTTTGAAAAAAATTATATAGTTATTTTTAGAAAATTATGGACGATTTGATTCTGGAATTTTTATTAAAATATAAATATATTTACTTTGATAAATAATTAAGTTTGGTTTTGGAAAACTATTTTTAATTGGAAAAATATATATATATATCTTGAAATTAATTTGTGGAAATTTATATGTATATTATTTCGTTTGGAAAATTATGATTTTGGTATGTGTATATAAATATGTATTTTGGAAATTAAAGTTAAATATATTTTGTGTTGGAAAATATTATTACTATATATATTTAGAAAAGATAAATACTATAAATAGTTTCTGAAAATTATAAATAGTTCATTATTTTTCTGGAAAATTTATGGAGATTAATATTTTGGAAGATTATAGTTATTTTATGAAAATAAATTTTGAAAGAGTTTTAATTAAAGTATGATACCGAAATTATATTCGGAAATACGTTTGGTAAATTATTTTCGATGAAAGTTAATAATATCAGATAAGAACCGGGATGGGTATATATCGTAATGTTGGCATCATAGCATACCGATTATGTGCATTTATGTGAGTGTATATATTGTCTTGTGGTATAGGTTTTTTGTATCGGGCAGTTTCCCGAGGAGCCGGCGTCGGACCGGTCATAGTTTCCGAAGTTGAGTAATCGGCCAAGGTGAGGATGGATTTCCTTCAATATGTGCCTTATTACTCGGTAATTGTGTTTGGTGTTGTTGCGTTGTTGGATGTTGTGCTTTTGTTGTGTTTTGGCTCGGGATGTCTATCCCGGTGCTTGTTTGGTATTTTTGGGATGTTTATCCCCGTATCGAATTTCTGTGTCTTTTGGATTAAGTAATAATGGATTAATAATGAATTGTGATGAGGATGTCGATCCTCGGGATTTTGGTTAGGGATGTCGATCCCTACGGTTTGTTTTAATGA